>JAAAQI020158218.1:0-10026 GCA_011800005.2 Stichodactyla mertensii | reverse complement strand
TTAAAATCTCCATAGTTGCTTGTTACTACTTGAAGGATCAAGTAACTTGAAACCATTCTATTGTTCAAGAAGTTTACATCAGTTCCGCCGTGGCCGACAATATGTCAATAACAAAACTAAAAATAATACGAATTGGTCAATCATATTTTCCTCTTTCTATCAGCATGCCGTCCATCGCTTATACCACAAAATCGCTTTTCCTTTTCGGTAGCGATTCGTAGAAGCATCTTGTCGATGGCCCCAGTCGTCGTGTCGAGGACAACAACACCATGCTTTTATCGGCATAGAAACATATAAAAAGATTCGATATATCGAATCTGGAAATCTGAATGATGTTAACTGATGATCGAAGTAAATTTTAAAAACTATGAAACAACCAACGAAGAAATATATTGATTTGTAACAGACACTGTAACTTCAATTCAAGATGGCGTCTTGTGGAATCTTTGGAATGTTACTCTTCTCGTCTCAAAAGTACCAGTTCCCCAAATAAAAAACCGACGATACTTGGCAGAAACAATGGAATGGAGACTGGGATCAAGGATTTAAAATAATATATGCATATTATTTTAAATCCTTGATCTTGATATGCATATCCGAGGTTTTTAACTCCTTAGCCAATCAGAATTCAGTATTTTTGTTTACTAATCGGATTAGAATATGACACCGAAATATAACCGTGCATTTGAAGTGCTCAGTTCTTACACGGAACATTGCTTAAAATTGTATATTTCTCACAATCCAGTGGATGTGGATATAATACAACAATTATTCCACTTAATCTCGTCGTACATAGCTAATAGCCGACTCGGCGCTGCGCGACTCGTCGGCTATGAGCTCATGTACGACTCGATTTCGTGGAATAATTGTTAAATGACAAAATTTCAATTCTGGAAAGTAGAAAAGAGCCGTCTTCCCAAAACTTTTAAGAATGGCAGATATTACAGTTGAGCCTAAGATAATCTTTTGTTTTAAAAATCATAAAAGTGAAGCTATCGGGTCAAGATACAATGCTTATTGTCTCGTTTGCACCTCAACCGCTGGCATCCATAATATCTGCCCTGTCATTGCATCTTGAACGCTATTATTTTTCTAGAATTTTCTTGATTTAAGAGATGAGCTTGCACCAGTAGCTTAAAGACAATTTTGCTCAGGACCACCGCATCTTTGATACTCGGCTGATTTTTCTTGTAATTCTTTCCTAGGTAAGCCTGCACCACGTGATCGCTATTACGTAACATTAAATCTAAAGAACAAGTATCGCTCCAATATTGTCATCATCTCCAGTGACAACCACCCATCTGATGGGTATCGACTCAGCCCCACGTCATACGAGACCCTAACCAAGGAGGTGTTCAGTCCCAGGAAGATCACTATCCATGCCTATGACCCTGCTACTAACAAAGGATTGCTTATTAATGGAAAGAGTTCTTATAGTGTGGTACCAACTAGAGAGAGAGGAAATCCCGATGCTTTGGAAATCACTTCATCAGGTACAAGAAATATTTCAAATAGAATAATTCCTGCAAGGCACCTTAATGAAGTGGCGAGCTAGTATAAAAGAATATCAGGTTTGCAAGATGGTAACTTTCCGATAACTTTCTTTAACTAAGACAGAACGCGCGACTGACTGACTGACTGCAATTTTTTTCATCTCCGAAAGCGAATGCTCAAAACTTTCTCTGTTCATGCTTTGAGTGATTAGTTTGTTTTTATATCTTACGTTGTAAGTATGTTGCTTTTGTAGCAAGTATACTAATAGTAAAAAAAACCAACAGCATAGAAAAGAACTGGCATTGCACCATCTCCAGTATGGAAGGCAAGAGGATTTCATTTCGTTGAAGCAGAAATTCTAATTGCTAAGCTATACCACAAAAACAATTCTCATTATAATATTTGTTACCCAGAAAAAGAACAGCTGGTGGTATCCCCTCCGGTGCCGTACAGCTACTACTGGTCTTTAGCATCGATAAACAAGGGATTCGTGGAAGGAAACCCTGCGTTCAAAGTGACAGGAGACGTGACAGCCAACGATGGTGGTCTTGCCTTTGATGGCAAAACAGGTTGGCTTGGTGCACATATTGATAAGATGGACTGTCTTCTTGACCCTGGGCGCTGTATTAAAGGGTTTGCTATTGGTACTAAGATCAATATTGATCCATCGTCGCTCAGTTCGAAAGATGAGAAATATATAATTGACACGGGAGCCCGGAGTATCTCCAAACGAGGTGTCTCCTTGTTCACGATCAATGGACAACTGACCTTTGTTTTGGCAACCAAAGACAAAACTTGGGAGGTAAGAAACATGATCCACTATGACTTATAGTTATTTTAAGTTAAAGTTGAGGTTCTTAACGCCATGAATAAGAGGAGAGGGGCCATCGAAAAAGCCTTAATATCTTAGGGTGAATAAACTAGAAAATAAATAATTAACCTGTTAGTCGCCTGCCTTGTAATTAACTTCGCCACTTCTGCTTGTTCTGTATGCGTAGAGTTCTACTCAAGTTAAGCCAGGTCAGTGGATCTATCTTCTCGTTACGTGGAATCGTAACGAAGGTCTGACCATGTACGTTGACAACGAAATGAAATCCTCTAATAGGAATGGAAAACCGAAAGAAGAGAAGCCTGAACCAAATACAGAACAGATCAACCTGTGTGTTGGAAGGAACGTTAATGGAATGAGTACTCCAATGAATGACATGTTTAAGATGTCTTCACTGGTGGTATTCAATACTTACATACCAACACAATTGGTCGCACCAGTAACTAACTACTTCTCCAAGCCATGTAAGTCAATAGTCTCGAGTAGTTGGCGCGCTAGTTTTATTGGAAGATCCCGTACCGTAGGAGTGGCTAGAGTATGAGATCTGTGGAGAGGAAGAAGAATAAAGGATTTTTTTACATGGGTCTGAAAGGGGGAAAGGAAGAATGAGAGAAAGAAAGAAAAAAGAAAGAAGAGAAGAGAAGAGAAGAGTAGAGTAGAGTAGAGTAGAGGAAAGGAAAGAAAAGGAACGAACAAACGAACGAAGAAAACAGAGTGTACCAAACTAAAACCTTTTAAGGACGTCCGCGGCTATTGTTTCTGCACATCCTCTCTGCTCGAGCTCTTTCGAATGAGCGAGGAACGCCTGGATAATTTTGTTTATATAACAAATGCGATAAAATTCAAGATGACGGCCAAATTTTCATAGTTTACAGCATAATATCTCAAAAACGAAAACGCTGACCCCCATTTTTCTTCTTCTTAAAAGTAACCTTTCATAAAGATCTACAAAATATGCCACAATTAAAAAAGAAAAGAAAAAATAAAATAAAAGATATCGCATGGGAAATAATGACGGTAATTTATTTTCATTTCATTTTGTCCGGAAAAAGCATCTTCGTCACCTGAGAAAATGAAACTCGAAAAGCGTTTTCTTTTTGTTGAAGGTCTTAATCAATATAACAGGTTAATGATAAAAAACCGCACTATTTTCCTCTAAATTGACGGTTTTTCTCGGGTCGTAGCTCGAAAACGAAGACGGTGACCCCCATTTTTACTTCATTTTTGAACCTATGATGTGTTGAAGTAACTTTGTGGCAAGTACAGAAAACTGGCACCACAACATCAATTACCCGCGAACGTCCTTAAAAGTATGCAACAAAATAAAGACGAAATGAAATAAACAAATATTGGAGCAATAAAGAAAAATATAAAGTGGGTTATAATTACAACTACATCATTGCACTATTTAGTTTCCCAAAATTGATGATAATTTATTATTTACTATAAATATATAATAATTCTGTTTGTATTTTAAATTTTCCAGTGGTTACTCGGCCTTTGTCCAAGTATTACATCGTACTACAAGTAACAAACCCTACCACAGACCCTCTAATCCTGAAATCAAGTGATAACTATCCAAACCAGGGATTTCCTATCAAGGCCAAGGTTATTGCTAAGATCAAAAAGGAGGTCTCAACTCCATCCCAGGTGTCCTTTGAAGCACGTGCTGCGGGAAATAAAAAGGTTTTGTTCCTCAATGGCAAATCAAGGCTCGATACCACGCCCTCTGGATCACCTCTTGATGTTGTGAAAGTTAATGTCTCCGAGGAAGGTAAGTCAACTGTAAAATACCCTAAAAGCTTTTAAAAATTTACTCCGACAAATACTTCTCCTTGATTGGCATAGATTGTCCTTTTTTAAAGTGTTATTTAGAAAATGCATATCAACTTGGTAAAGGAGCCATATTTCGATTTAGACAGTAACTAGTGCCAGTCTTTTTTAGTTGTAATCATTAAAAGGTGAAACAGTCCTTATACAGTAATTTCCTACTAACGCTATGTTACTTTCTCATTCATCAGGTCAAACAGTCGAACCACTAGCAGAAGGTAAGAACACTAACAATTACTGTGATTCTACTCTATCCATGTTTACTTGAGCTCGTTAACCAATCAGACAACGAATCGAAAACAGTAACTAGAATTCGAGTTTATGTTCTACTGCTCATTCGTCTATTGCATCTGCAGGTGAACGATGCGACATGTTCTGCCGCGACGTCAAACTTCAAAGTTTCATATCGCCTACTAAAGTACCATATTCGTTACGTTTAAAATTTTCTCGAATTCTCAAAATTAGTGCAAATTAGTGAGTTTCTAGAATTGATTCCGCATATCTTCTGAGAGTGTGAATCCATATTTATAGTGTTTTTCGTATATATTGGCAGCAACTGTTCAAAAAATCTCGCGGAACTGTGAATAAAAGCCGGATGAACTTTGAAGTTTGATGACGTGACAAACAAGTTTTTGTTGGCCTCGTCAGAATATAAACTCAAATTCTATCATTTTTGATTCGTACTCTGATTGGCTAACCAACTCAAGTGATGATCACGTTTGTGTAGAACCACAGTAATAATCCGCATTAATGAATAATTGATGAATTTTAAGATGTCACTATGCGATTGTAATCCCACGTTTATTATGGTCTCATTTTTATAATCCTCTAAACATGTTTTCTGTGTTGTTCTTGTTCAGGAGGCGTCACAGAAGAATCAGGTGTTGCAGGTAATTTGATGATAAGGGCTGACGTGAAATGGAGGAAATGCCAAAATTGAAACATAAACACAAACACATGATAACGCAAGCACAATCAAGAGCAATGTATACCTTCGTGCTTCCTGGCCACCCAAGCTTTCTAACTTGAGCTTTCTTATTGTAATGCCCCTTTTGCTTCAAGCGAGGCTAAATGCGCACTATACACTGAATGCCAATATGGCGTCCAATTAGAATTGTTCTGGACTCACTAGCCTCGTGTTCAAGTGCAAACACAAAAGCGTTTTCACATGTTTGAGAGGCTAGTGAGTCCAGAACAATAGTTATACAGATTGGACGCCATATTGGCATTCGGTGTATGTGATTGACTGTCTACATATTCAGTTTTCCCGCAATTTCAATTTGTTAGACGTTTCTGAATGTTCACTAACTATTGCATCTGGTGATCTTGGGTGCTTTTCATTTACCTGGAAAAACCGGAAATTCCGGTTGGAAAAACAAATATGGCATGAATTATTCCGATCAGAAAGTTCCGGAAAACTCGGTTTTTCCAAGGCAAATGAATAAGCACCCCTGGGGTGATTTCCATTTAAATCAACCCATCCGGTTGGAAATTTGTTTGCTAAAAAACAACAGTAAATGGAACGCGCGTCTTCGAACCAAAATGAAAACACAAATGGAACATGCGTCTACCGGAAGAACTGGAAGTGGACTACCTCGATTGGTAGACCGAATTTTCCGGAACTTTCCAATCGGAACGACACATACCATTTGTTTTCCCAACTGGAATTTCCGGTTTTTAAAGGTAAATGGAAAGCACCCCTTATAACCTAGTAAGTCTTAGTTGTTAGGTGTTAGAACAAATTCCTGTTTTACGGTTGTCCTTTAAGTTTTTCTATTTTTCTATCATTAATTAATCTTATTAATGTTTATTAATCAGCCCCACCCGTTAGACCCGATCACTCGTGGCTGCTTGCGCATCTTGATGGTAACAAGGTACCAGGTAATCCAGCTCTGGTTGCTAATGGTAAGATATTGAGGATAGACGGTGGTCTAAGCTTCGATGGTTCAACAGCATTCCTGTCTGGGACTCTTGACAGCAAAGACTGCATGCTCAACCCAGACTTCTGCTCCGAGGGATTTTCGTTCGGCATCAAGTTGAAGTTCACGACAGATTCTCTAACAGTTAACGCGCCTCGATATGTAGTGGACAGCGGACGAACAGCGAAGGGTCGTGGTATTGCATTGTATCTTGTTATGAAGGAGTTGTTTGTGGAGATTGCGACATCAAACGCTCTTTACAAGGTAATAATTGCTGCATTCTTGTAGTGCTGAAAAATCGTGAAACAAAGAAGCGCGTGTTTCTTGGGTAGTCCTGCGGTCAGTATCGTTATGAATTATGTAGTGCTTGTAAGTTGTGACGTATTTCCGGGTCCATTTACTCACAAAAGGCAAGAATACTAGACACAATTCATCATTAACCAATAAATATAACGATTCTGTGCAACAATTCCTACCACGAAGAAAACGTTTGGAACCCCGGAAGTCGTTTTCTCACTTGAGTTACGTCAAACGTAAAAGCCCTATAGCTTTGCAAGATGATAAAGTCTCGCAACTCTTTGTGTATTTCAGGGTGCAGTGACAGTAACTGGAGACACCTGGTTCTATCTCACCGCTACCTGGAGTAGACGAACGGGCTTAACCTTGTACATGGATGACAGGCTTACCGCTACAGTCCCAGAAGGCATTTCGGGTGTACGTTTTCCAGTCTATACAAAGACACCTAACTTTGTGATTGGTCGAAGTGCAACAGCGGCATCATATTACAGTAAGGTCAATATCGGGTCCTTTTCTACATTCAAGCAGCTGTTGTCCAGTGATGACGTCAAGGCTAATTATAACTTCTTCTGGATACGTGGTGAGCATAGAATGAAGCATTTGTCTGTTCACCGGTTTCTTATTCTAGACTATTGTGTTCAAAATGGAAATGAGCCAAAACGAAATACTTTATGGGTGGCAAGAAATCAATCTATATTTATACAATGTACTCCGGCTTTCAGCGGTTTTTAATGATTATGCTAGACGTACGCATAACACCACGCGTTTTTCTTTTTGTATAGGTTCAGGTGGTGAAGGCAAGACATTCTATGCAGTCCTAGAAGTTTCCAACCCTCTCAAAACCGATGCAGTGATACTTACCGATGATGGTGTACCTAACGAAGGCTTTAAAGTCCTCAAAGGAACCAAGGCCAAAATTGCAAAGACTATGAAATCTGATGCGTTCATCACATTCAGAGCAACGGATACCAAGGGACTGGTCCCCTATTACCTGGACAATGTAGACGCTATCAAAGTACGAGCAACCCATTCAAAGGATGTAGTGACGCGTGCTACCTTGTCTTTGACTGGTTAGTTGGCATTGGGTTCTGATTGGTTACTGCTCTCTGTCATGTGATATTGTCTGCCATATTGATAATAAGTATTCAGTGAATCAATACTGGAGATTGATGTTGTAAATTTTGCACTGGCTTCCCTTTTTCCTTTTTGGACATGAAGCAATGTTATCAACATTTGGTATTTTTACCAAGGTTAAACGACTGTTTTCATTCTGAAACTAAATAAGTTTCTTTGGTTTTCAGGAGTTGATACCGAGACTGGAGTTAACATTGCAACTACAAAATACTCCAAAGGTAAATATCTGATGTTTGTTTAATTTCAGTGATTTTTAATGTTTTCGCTTTCCCAATGGGACATCCGCAAAATAGCGCAATTGTATACACTTGTTATGAGAAAGAAGATCTTATGAAAAAATAGCATTTTAGAATCTATCAGTTAAAAGAAAATATAGGAAAAAGTATTGTTGACATTGTCATACTCAAATAGGACAAGATAAGATATTGGCTGCAGAAAGTCTGCTATAATGTCAATATATCAAACCCTTCCTTACCATTCAGTCTCTGGATGCAGATATCTCATATTACTAAGATGTTAGATTACTAGCCTTGAACGTAGCACCTGCATGAACACATTGTACCCCCTATCGTATGCACAATGTACGAACACGTCATGGTACCTTTAACTTCCTCTAGCTCTACTACAACCCTGGTTTTATTCTTTAAAATCTTATAACAGCCAATCACCCAATAACTTCAACTTTTGTATATAATACTTTCAAGAGTTAGCTTAAGTCCTAACTATAGTTAATTTCTTTTCCTTTACTCGAATCTGTGTTTATTCAGCTACCTTAATTTAGAACCATCTTATTCTGTTAGCCAATCACAATGTAAAGCTAAGTCACATGACAATCCAACTGTCAAGTATATATAGCCAACCACATAAATATAGCTTCCCAACTCTTGTAAAGACACACCACCATCAAAACACCATAACCAGCAGAGAAGAACAATAAAAGATCCCATAACACACTTGAGGTATTTTGTCTTCTCAACCTCGACTTCAAATCATTGTCAAATGAATTGACAATATCTCTTTGTTTCTCACACACAGCTCCCCCTGTCCTTGCCAGTCATTCTTGGTCAATGAACGCCATCTCTATAAAGGCCAAGACAGTCCCTGGAATCCCACCGCTATCTGCCAACGGTGCTCTCGTCCTTGGTGATGGAGGCCTTACGTTTGATGGTGAAACTACCTGGCTTAGAGCAAGCATTTCCCAAGAAGACTGCCTCACAGATCCAGGAAAGTGCATTAGCGGTTTCACAGTCGCCTCCAAGCTGTTCTTACACAATAATGTAGCTTCTTATGCAAAGCCTAAATATCTAGTGGATACTGGAGCCAGCAGTGCAAAGGAACGCGGTATCTCCATGTATGTCATGCGCGGCAAAGTGTTCTTCGAGCTGGCAACGTCTAGTAAAATCTGGACGGTCTCCACGGCAGTAGATGTGAACTCCTGGCTTTTCATCAGTGCTACCTGGTCAAATGACAATGGACTAATTCTTTACATCAATGGAGTCAAGAAGGTGGAGGATAAAACGGGGCGACTGGACAGCGGTCGATCGGCCAGTCTCCGTGCCAATAACTTGTGCGTTGGACGAGACGCTAAAGAGGGTGGAACTGATTATGCGCAATTTATGATGGCATCGCTGTTGACGTTCAACTCTTACTTGTCCCCAGTAGTTATGCGTGCAACGTACACATTCTATTGGAGAAACGGTAAGTACACTGATGCTTGGTAGCGTAAAATAATTAAAAAGATGGAATGTAAATAAAATACGCAAATTCAAAATTGTTCACGTTTCTCCAATAGCTGCGCCATTTCAGTGATTGATTTAAGATAATTTATTTCTTCAGCTGGAGCTGGTCTGACACCTGTGGGTTTTGTGGCCCTGAAACTTATCAACAAGGCAGGCGTCGATGCGATCATCGAAACCAGTGATAAGCAGCCAGGACAAGGACAGCTTCCGGTGAGCAGTCTGCGTTGTCCCGAAAACTATTATTAATTACTCCTTACATTCAAAATGGTCGCCTTTGATAATCAATCGAAGTAGTAACACTGTCGTCCCATACAGTTCGAACCAGATATTTAGATGTCATTCATCCCTATACATGTCTCTAAAATCCTTTTCCGAACATGACTGTTAAGACCATTACTTGCGCTATAAATAAAACTTATCAAATGCTCTTATACAAACAAAAAACTTTATACAAATAAACTGTATAAGAGCATTTGTATAAGAGCATTTTTTTCCCTGATTGGTGTAAAAGTGTGAAGGCATTGGCTGTTATTACAGTTAAGGACGTTCATGGGCAAAAGATCCTCTAGACAGAATTTTTTAAAATTTTGCCTGATGAAAGAATAACATATAAGAAGTAAAACAAGCAAATAAAAAGTTGGGGTCACCGAATTCGTTTAGCCGTCACAGTGCGTGGAAGCTTACCCTTTTTGCTGTAAAAATGGACTAATAACGCAAACATGGAAATTTGTCAAGAAGAAGCCATATTTTGATGAAAAGCAAATTCTACGCCCCCACACTTTGC
>JAAAQI020158196.1:0-10029 GCA_011800005.2 Stichodactyla mertensii | reverse complement strand
TAGCCGGCCCCCAGACCATATGTGACTAACTCCTTGCTCTAACCACGGTTCACATGGATTTGAAAGAGCAAAATAATTGAGTCTATCTTGTGCATTGCTTTGGCATGCATTGTTTTCGTCATTCTTTGAAAGTGATAGACGAGTGGTTTAATGCGTTGTGCTTTCAAGACAGTGAGTCAAGCCCTTTGGGCTGGGTTAGTACTCAGATGGGTGACCACTGGTAGCTGCTTGGTGAATTTAGAATTTTTCTTTTTTCATGTTGTCATGTTTAAAAATATCCGTCGTCTATATTTCCTCACACTGAATCATATTTTTCAAATAACATACTTTAGCAGGCGAGAGGAACTTTGAAGTTTGATGTCCTGACAGAACGTGGCCACTGCATGTTCACGGGTAGACCGCGCACAAATAGCCTGCATTGTATCCGAACAAACTGCTTGTTCCGCAAGCAGGATACGCACAGACAACTTTCTAATTTTTGCGCAGGCTGCTACGAATTCTAAAAAAATATAAAAAGCCGAAATATAATTGCTTTGAAACAATATAGGCTGATTTTATCTTTTCTTTCTTTTTTTCTTTCTTTTTTCTTTCTTTTTTTCTTTCTTTTTTCTTTCTTTTTTTCTTTCTTTTTTCTTTTTCTCTTTTAAAAACTCGTCAAAGTTTATCATACACAGTTATCTATCGTCAAAGTCTTAACTCGGCTTTTAGTCTAGTTTGTTTTGGCATTTCTCACTGAAAAACTGACAGGATTTCTTTTCCGTCAATTTTTATCCATTCAAGCATTTCCATTATTCAAGTAGTTGAGTTGTGCAGTCATGGAACGGTAATTTAAGGCATAATTCAGTTAGTCAAAAACCTGTATATCTTATCTTAAAAACTTTGGAAATAAAATAAAATTGTACGAAATATGTTTTGTCGGTAATGATAACGATTACCTGCCTATCTCGCCAGCTCGTACACTTACATTTACGAACCAAACTTACTTTTTTCTCAGATCAAAAGTTTAGAAAAACAACTCTGAAAAATTTTTCAAAGAAAAACTTCAGTTTTCGTCTTGTAGTTTTTAACTTTTACATCTTATTCAAGGTGTTAAAGTCTAGTTTATTTGGTTTTGAATTGATTGATATTTAAGTTCTACCAGCATCTACTAATACAATACCTGTTTTTCACGTAAACAGTCCTTTTGTTCACGGAGGGTCTACTGCGAGAAGTTCGGTCTTTATTAATTTATAAAAGGGTCTTTGTCTTTCCGTCATTCAAAAAACTCTCCCGAAAATTATTAAAATTACGACAATTTTACCTTAATAATATTCTTATGACTTAAACAAACCAAAAAGGTCTTCAGTCTCTAAAACTTTTACTTAACGTAATTGATTTAATCGATTTGAAAGCCGCTGTATAAACCTGTATCAGTAACAGCGCCTTTCAAATCACACTAGAATATGCAATGCTATCCACAATATATCTTTCTTTATTCTATCGCATACAACTAAAGTTTTAAGTTTATAACATAATAAAACTTGAAGATTGATTGCAATTTTGCCGCGAAAAGAGAAAATTCTCCTCTAAGGAGTAATGAAATTCCATTGTAGTATCTTACTTACCTCGGCTATATCAGAATGTGTAAATATTATAATTCTCGTATCTACCCCAAGAGAGGTCCACAAATTCTCGTATTCTTATAATCCATATTTTTTAGGCATAATGAGGTTTAGCTGTACAACAGATAAACATTTAAGGACATAGTAAAAAGTATCCCAGCGCTTGCCTTCCTGCTTGGTTAACGACTTGTTGTTCAGGCGAGTTTGTTTCTCGATTCTGGTTTACTTGCTTGCCATATTTGGAAAGATCAACAGGTCATAGCAACGTCAGCATGTGACTCATGAATTATTCATGAACTCAGCATCTTTCATTTTGATACATCTTGGATCAAAGGTTTGAATAAGTTCGAGCTGCGATAAGGAGAGTTCTAAGAAAATAAGATTACATTAGAAATAGGAACGAAGGAAAGAAATACGAGAAAAAGAGAAAAAAAGTGAAAACTTTTCCAGGTTTTTTAGTCTATTTTTGCTCTGAAATGCCGGGTTATTTTTTATTTTGATGATTATGCTAACGGTTTTTTCAAAACTTCAATAATTTTACAAATCATTATATTCAGAATTTACTTCCTTATGCCCATTTTCTCTTAACTGTTTAACCAAAGAAAGTTTCCGCTAACGAATATGCGGGACTATGGAAACAAAAAATTACATACTTCATGAACATTTTGAGGAACTCGACCATTGGTTGTATTTGCACGCAATGTCCGTGGTTTGATCGCCTGATCAAAGATCAACCCTGGACAATACTTTACCATCAAGTGCTTAAAAACGGGTAAAATATATTTTATCATGATGTCCTGGTGTTTAAAATGTCGCGTTAAAAGAGAAATAGGCAATGAACCTAACAGAGTCGCGCGCAGTGTAGTCTAAGCAGATTTACTTTAAAGCTTGAAAAATTTAGCAATTAGCGCAAGCTTGGGATTGATATTTAGCCCCTACACTCTTATATACAAAATAGTAATTTATAATACGTTCTTGAGGGAAGAAAAGTCCTAGGTGTAAGGGTGTAGAGATAGAGAAATCAAGAACCAAAAAAGGTTCACTGTGATAAATCAGTCCAGAAAGTAAAGGAATCCTTAGGTTGAACGCCATTGATGACCGAGTCACTAGAGCGATCGTTATGGTACCAGAAAACGAGCCGGTTTATCCTGATATCAAAGGACATTGAACATTACGCATCAACGCTCTGATAATCCCTGTATTACAGTGATATTGACCCGCAAGCCACACCAGAACACAGCACTTCAATAATAAACCACCATACACTAAAGGTCTATGGATGGCAAGGAGACTAACAAAGAATAAGATCTGGAAACAGAATAAAAGAAAAAAAAAACTGTAGATGTTAACGTCAAGATACTCGTATAGAGATAGAAATAAATAGTTAAAAAAAAATCTTACTAACTAACGGTAGGTATGAAGAGGTTTTAGAAGAGTTTAGCAACCAATTTTGACATCAGTTTTCAAAATATTTTGAAAAGATTCGCAAACAAAAAAATCATTCAATTTTTTTGGCCTTACTCTCTTGTTCCATTTCTCTTTTTTTCCAAAAAAAGAACTAAAAGTATAGAAAATCTTTAGTAACATTTAAGTTTCAATATCGTGGGAAATGCTGGACCATTGTTTGGTAACCGAGCATCTTTTCCCCTTCAGTGGAGCGTACAGAACACCGTGTAAACTAGGAACTCGTCGAACTACTACTGACGTGGTCGTCGTACGTGTTCATTGGGTTTTTAATGATTATTCAATGAACATTTCTGCCTTATAAGTTCTTATTTGTTAAACTGGAATTCCACTCTCGTACAATTCACAAAATAAAGATATTTCAAAACAATTTTTTTGTTGATAAAACGACGGAATAATTTCAAGAAACTATTCTAAATATAGATATGACGTCATCGCCGCCATTTTGATACATTGATCGAAGTTTTACCGTACGAGTTGCTTATGGGACTTATTCGTAATTCATTATCGTAGCTTTTATTACAATAAAATCTTATTGATCTGTTGACCAGCAGTGAACAAACAATTCGTAAAAATTAAAAAACTTGTTTTATTTTTACGAAAATCTTATTGACTGAGTGGCAAAGCCGGAAGGGAAAATATTTAGCTCGAGGTCCGTGCGGCTTGTCTGAGAGCCATTATATTCCCGTCCGGCCTGACCTAAATCAGTCAATATGCAATTTATCATATGATTGTAGACACACGAAAACGATTTGGCTCAAGTCAAGCGCGCGCGAGCGGGTCCGGACCCGGATACGGGTTTTTCTGGACCACCTAAAAAACTCCGTATCTGCCCAATGACGTTATTTTTGCCAATGGTTTTCATGGGAGCGCGCGCGCCGGTCCGTATGGCTGCCGTACATGTGTCACCTTGTTGCCCGCGTTGCTTTAATGGTAGACAGGGAACTAATAAAGGGAATAGACCACGTGAAATGATGTTTCTGTTTTTAAAACGAATGAAAGAAAGAAAAAGAAAAAGAAAAGAAAAAGGAGAGAGGATTGATTAAAGTTGTAGTCAGAAATGTTTTTCGGTGATGACGGTTTTGTGTTTTAATTTGTTTAATGCCCTACACTCAATGAAAAGCTTGAACTAAAGGCAAAACAACATATTCCAGACGTTTGTTATTCTGCAGTGTAAAACTAAGCATTGTTTCATTTTGTTTTCAATTCTAACACTGTTTGCTCCAACCCTCAAGAGCTTCAATATCGTCTGCAGGATTTAATTTCAGTGACTGAACACTTTCCTTTTAATCCGTTTTCTTTTGTTAATCTCTTTGTTGACAAGTGTTTTGTTTATTTATTTTTTTTTTCATTCTATTTTATTACCTTTCTAACAACACCTTCTATTAGCAGTATTTATTTAATAACCATTTGTTTGTTACTCATTTAATTTTCTTTTCCGAAAAACGACACAATTAGAAATGTCATCTTCAAAAAGAATTTTAGCACCTGAAAAACGGAATTATAATTAGTTAAAAACTTCACTCATTCCTATCATATTCTGTAACTAAACTCATAGAGTTTCTTTACTACTTCAGTATAACATGTAACTCGATATTCGAATTCAATTATATCGTTTCCAGTGGTGTTTTTACTCATAGTCTTGTCTTCATTTTAGCTGTTTGCATTGATGTGACAGTTAATGTTAGTCCTCCTTGATACTGTTTACCTTGTAAGGCTAGCAAGCTTCTATTATAAAACAAGTCTTTCTTATCAGTCACCTCAGTTCTAAAATCTCAAACTAATTGTGGCTTCAATGCAAAGTGCTGTGATTCAAGGATATATTCATTTTATAAAAACCTTAGAATGTAGTGGGATTAGACTATAACAATTTATAAGGAATTAATGATTTCAATCGTCAAGGAATTTTCGCTTGAGCTTTGATGGCAATCGACAGAGAAACCGTCACAGAAACTCAAAAGAACATGTGAAAGCGTTGAAAGTCAGTTATTCAATAATATTTCTAATTTACCGGAGGAAAAAAATTGCAAAATTTCAATAAGATCAGTGTGTTACAGCTGTTATCTTTGCTGTTCCAAACTGCCAGCATTATTCAGTAATGTTTGTCTAGGAATGGTACAGGTGTTCTTGAAGACGAAATAATCATTAAAAAGCTGGATAACTGTACGATGAGATTCTTAGCAGTTAGTTTAGATAGGTGGGAAATATACTGCATCTCCATCGTGTTTCCACATTAACGATCTAATACCAAACCCGCTCCGTCCCACCGCTGTCACCATCGAACTTTCTGGAAAGAGATTGACACGTTGCCATGGGAGCATCATTGATGTTTTTCCGCGGAGTGATAACCTCGCTGAGTTTGACATACTTGGTAATGAAAGCTGTGTTTTGGCTCTCCTTAGTTCGTCTTCCCTTCTCTTCATCATCAGGATTTCACTTAATTTGTGATGGAATTGCTTCCTGGTGTATCCACGGGCATCGAAGGACTTAGCCTGAATACTTGTACCATCTTTAAACGCCTCTTGTTGTACTTCAACAATACGTCGAAACTCTTGTTCAAACTCTTGATGAAGTAGCTTAAGTCTTTTCTCCAGTGTTGAGCTTAAAGTATAATTCATAGCTCTTGCATACCTAACCGCGTTAGCAACGGATTTGTGTGGGCTGGTTGCTAAGATAGATTCTTCTCGTCGCATTCTTTCATCCATGATAGCCATACGGATTTCTGTTTTGACCATTTCATCTTTGACTGTTTCCAGAAGATGTTCTACATAAATATTATTGACCAAAGTAGGCTTTGGTTTCGGGCCAGGGTTGTAGCTCAAGGATGTTTGATACAAAGTTGGTCTGTAGCGAGTCGGCACTGGAGGTATCATTTTCCATTCCTTGCGGCTAAATTTATCTAGTCTTGCGGAAAATGTTTTTCAAAGTCGCCAACTGAACTTCTTTTCTTTCTGCTCCTAGTCTTCTAATCTTGCGAACAATCCAGACTTGAGATTTCAGTTTCAGATAGCAAGTGGCACACCAGTTCCTGTACGTCAAAACGCCGATGTCCGATGCTCATTACTTTCGCGTTTTCTTCCGTTATGAATACACGCGACACAACCTTCCCAAACTTGATGTGAATTCACTTGACAGTTGTCATTTATTGCCTCAATGATGTCCCCTGTTTCGCAAGAACCAACAACAAATCCATTCAAAATGACACGACGATTGCAGTGCCTTTATCTTAGTGTAGTTTGTCTTGGACGTGATCAGGAAGATAGGCTTTATCCGGTATAGTCCTCTCACGACAATTAACCAAACGATCTAGAACGAACTCTGAGAGATGAAAGGACGATTCTTTCGTTTCACTATTCAAGATATTTGTTATTCCAGCTGTTTTAACTGCGTACACTATTCATGCGTTTTCTAGAGAGGGTTAGTGTTGAGCTTTATTTCAATAAAGATAATTAATTGTAAGCGAGAACTCAAAACAACCCTCTTGGTTTGTATTTATCGTCATAAGGCTTCATTCAGACATCTTTCCCATTCTATTTTGCCTCTATTTCCCATTCAGTTTTCATTTCAAATCAATCTACATTCTCTGTCAATTCCACTGTCATTTCTGTTGCTCTAATTTTCACTCGCTTTTAATAATAAAAAGCACTTGACTGATGAGTTATCTTAATAGGAACTTTTGTTGACTCTACTTGATGACATCAATAAGAACCAAGTCAGTTACTACCATATCAAACAAAATTCTCTTTACATAGAACGTGCGGGTGGAATTAACTTGTCTTATTGTCGACAAGAAACATGCTGCGAAAAAGATTTTCAGTCATTGAAAAACTGTTAAAACAAAACTGTGTGGGATTTGGAGTTTCCGTTTGTGAAAATGAACGTCTTCTGGGAAGCTTACAATATTTTGACTCTCAAAGGGCTTCCATCCCTAACCAATCAGAATTCGAGAAAATCCAGGCAAACATCCAATCATAGTGTACTAAAAGGACACAGTGTGGTACCGGAGATTCCTAGCCTCTAACACAAGAGTTAAAAAGTTAAAACATCAAACTATGGCGTCTGATTTTATTGAAACCATAATAATAATACCTCAAGTATAAGAAAAGAAACAGGCACCTTAAGGTAGCTGAAGACTTTAATAGTTACCATAGCAATGACCTTATGAGTAAGGTTTGGTTATAAAATACAATCCATAACTGTAATCTGGAATGACATATGGAGAATAATTCAGCTGGTTGAAAGTAGTCTGTAGGTCATTGAATTTAAGCCATTAATGCCACAGACATCTCAATGATGATGGTGGTGTTATGTCATAGGATGTAGCTTTACACAGCACTTTGAGTGACAGTTCTTTGGCTTTACTGCTGGGTCGATCCCCAGTAGCTTCATCTGGATCGCTACGTCAAACAGGTAATCGTAACACTCACACCTAAGAAGAGGGTGATTCAGCGAGATATAACTACATATTGCAGTGATGTGGATTTCCTCACCTTCGCCAGCATCATCATCATCATTGTCACCACCATTATCATTATCATCATCATCATCATCATCACCATCACCATCACCATCATTATAAGCAGCAGCAGCAGGAGTTACACTACAAATAAAATACAACAAAATACTCACATGGTCTTTGCTTTCTCCCATGTGTCACCCCACACATACACACCATGGCGTCGCACCAGGATTGCAGTGGTTTCTGGGTATTCTCTCAGTGTCTCAACCATGGTATCCTAGATGTTTTCCAAATTCAAAAATTGGGTTTAATTTTTTGGAGAAAGAAAAAACATTGGGTTTAATTTTTTGGAGAAAGAAAAAAATCAAGAAAAAGAGAATGTGTTGTAATTACTTTAAATAAATACCTTCAAGTCTTCTTCATTAGGAGTGTTCTCAATAATTGGAACAACTAGATCTTCATAAAACCTAAAAGTACGTTTGGTTCTTATCATCATCATCATGTATCATCATCATGTATCATCTTCATCATCATGCATCATCATCATCACGTATCATCATCACGTATCTCATGTATCATCATGTATCATCATTCATCATCATCATGTATCATCATCATGTATCATCATCATCATCATGTATCATCATCATATTGTATATTGTAATTGTATCTGTCATCATTATCACCATCATCATCATCATCATCATAATCATTATACTAGTTGCCAACATCATCACTGTTGCCACAACCACCACCACCATCATTAAAGCAATCCTCATCATAATAGACATCATCATACCGAGTCATCATTATCATCATCATTCAGTTGTTGTATAAACATACTTATAATAATCCTTTGATTTACACTTTCTAATCCCTTTTATCATCTCAAGATGTGTCACACGGAACTCATGTTCGTGGTGAAGTGTTGCCATGACAGCATGCTTGGAATGAGTGTGGATTACAGCACCAGCCCCTGAAGGGACAAAAATGTTATTTAAATATGCAGGGCTGTAGCCCCAAGTTTGTGAAAGTGAACTGGACCAACAGGTACTGGTGGATATGAACCTGGAGAGGACACTATTATATATATATTTAAGGGATGAATGATGATGAGATCATGGATCTATACTAGTACTATAGAGCCCCAAAATGATTAACCACCACAGAATGTCCCATACTTACCTCGCAAAGTATAGGCACTCATAAATAACGGTGTGCACTGACTTTTCTTCAGTTTTTTGCTTAAAAAAAATGAAAATTAAGAAATTAATTGAGAGAGGAAACAAAGAGATATCAAAATGAATACTCTCAGTCCTTCACAGTTCTTACTTCCACTTGTCCTAGAAAACACAATGTTTAACAGATGTAGCTATACAAAACATATTCTTACGCTGGTGGTGGCACATATATGTCATTTTCTTCAATATCACAAACAAATAGATCCTCTGGCTATTGAAAAAAGGATAAAAAGTAATATTTTAATAGTCTATTATTAAGAAAACAGTCTGTATGTTACTTTGGTTAGTGTACCTGGATTCTTTCTTTCTGTACTCCAGATGGAGCAATGTATATTTCCTTCCTGTATATTTTATAAAAACAGAAAGCCAATTGAAACTTAAGCCAGAGAGAATACATTATACAACAGTCATGCATAATGCATTCAAGAATCTAATGATTAAGGTTATCTTCTAGCCTAATGTCCCCAGTGATGATGCTAAGGACATCTGCATTAGGAGGTTAGACATGCTTCAGTGCTATGACTACCATGTCAAAACATGTTCATCATAATCTTGCATAGTGTGAATGGGGTGACTGATTTCATCAACTTGGTACCATGACAACCCCACATGTGGCAACTACTGTACTCCCAGTAATACAAAAACTACTCTTACTAATAACTGAGTATTAATGATAATAAATAATTCTACATACATACCCACGTTTAATACTTATTCCTCCACCTGTACCTGTTACCCAGCCAAGGTTATAAAACTGCTTACATAGTTCTGGAATAAGATTTCTTGGATGATCCTATACATTATATTAATAACAGCATATTGATGCTTATTATACGGTAGGGTAATTTCACATGCTTTCGTTGGCCAATAGACTATTCCTGAATTCCCTTGGATGATCACGAAACAATGGTTCCAAGTCGAGACTGAACTTGATTCTTTTGTTTATCAAGACCAACCTTGACTTGAAACCATTGTTTCATGATCATCAAAGCAAATTCGGGAAAGGTCTATTTGCAGTCCATAATTTCCAGTACGAACTACCAAGTTTATTTTTGTGTTTATCTTGCTATATAATAAACATCTTATTAACCTTGCTTGCTTGGTCCATACGTACATGTTATGAAACCCTATTTATTTCACTTTTTATGGCCTGTGTGCTACAAGCTTGGGCTATAATGCAGTGGAACAAACTCAGTCCATAACTTATGGTACAGCCATCACACTAATAATAAGGGCTATTCATAAATAACTACACACTTGGGTC
>JAAAQI020158185.1:0-10030 GCA_011800005.2 Stichodactyla mertensii | reverse complement strand
ACGTACGGAAGTGACGTATACTCAAGCCATGAAAAATCAACTCGATGGGTTACCATTTTTTCTAAAGTATGGGGCTCTAAATTATTAAACTCCTGATGAGTGAGGCAACTCTAACTCACGAAACAGTTCTGTAGAGATTTACAATTTGTCATGTTTTAACTCTCTAAACGTACACAACATAATATATATATATGTGTGTGTGCTTTTTACGCATATCTTAAAATATATTTATCAATGTCATACAATAGTAAAATTATGTTTTTCTTGTGTCTTTTAAGTTAGTTGTCTTGAAAAATATCGTTTTGAGAATGTTCACTCAATGCGAGTGTAATTATTATTTTTGATGTTGTTGCATCTAATTAGATATATGTATATATGCACGTGTGTACTTCAACATTTCTGCAATCGAGTGTATATATATTTTTCTTTTCTTTTCTTTTCTTTCTTTCTTTCCTTTTTCTTTTACTGAGAGGATAATACCCTTCAAATCCTTTGATCGATTGGTGTGCACGATCTTTTCCATGTTCAGATTCTTACAAACGAAATGGCACCGTTTGACCGATACCCTGTTCCTGTACAGGTTTTCTTTCCTTTACAATTATCATACTCACGATTAAGGTAAAGAAAAGAAACCTCTGAGACCAGGGTATTTGACCGACTCACTGATTATGCCTTTGGCATTTTGTTTCCTAGACTAGTCAGGGATCCTGACCACCAACCAACAACAAACCAAAAAGTCGCTCCCGATTCTGTTTACGACCGTCCCAGATGGTCGGGGATTGTCGCCTTGATGACGTTTTCATAAGTCGGGAATATCAGGGATGGTCGGGTATATATCAGGATCCCTGACCGCCTAGAATTTTCCCACATGTAAAAAGCAGGCTAGCATTTTGGAAAGAAGAATTATGGAATTTAGTTGCATAGCCAACCACTTTTGGATTATCAAAACATAGCTAAAATAACTAACATCACTAGAATAAAATAAAAACAACAACAGTAGCCATGCACACTGGCATCATTAACCCTTCTTAAGAGGTGCCTGATACAAGAACACACTGCAGATGTCCCAGAAGATACCAAACACTAAAAACTCATTAATTTTTGGTCTGAAAAAGTTTTAAAGTTCAAAATTGTGGGACGTTGATAAGAGTTGTTGAACAAAGATACTGTTATTTCTGTTTGGCAGTTTAGGTCGGGAAGTCAACTAACAACGGCGGTGTTTACAAAACTGAATACACATTTACTGCGCAGAAAGAACCTTCACCTTACTATCAAAGTGAAAACAAGAATTTTTCCTTTTTTTCTTTTTCCTTTAATTTTTTGGGCGCGAAAGGATTGTTAAAAGTTTCTAAGTTTGAATCTATACTAACAGGTCTTTAACTTGAATCAAACTGGGTAAACGAATTGCCGAGAAAGAATATTTTGTCAAGGATTGCGTAGAATGAACTAGGTTACCGGCGTAAGTCACTCAAGAAACCCAAGATTTTATCTCACCTTTCTTTTTTTAAAGCAAATTCTTTTTCTCTTCTTGATTTTCAATCAAGTAGCTACAAGAGATTCCTGAACCTTCATAAAGGTACGTTCGCTTCCCAGTGTGTGTTCATAATAATGGTAAATTAGGTAATGAACTTAGATAGTCGCGATGTTCACACCATCAAACACATCTATCAAAAGGCAACAGCTGCATCCGACGCATTGATCACTCCCAACACTTGTCACGCGACTAAAATCACGTGATGACTGTACGAGAAAATATATGATAAATAACACAGATATAAAACCTCTTGTATGATTTCGCAAAAGTTCATCCTGTTTGATAGGCCGTTTTCATGATGGCGTCATTTTACTATTACTACTAACAGAATGCTATATCAAAATGCTTTGTTATTCAGATTTTTCTCCTGGGAATAAAGAGACACTGTTGGTAAAGCAGTAGTAGCCACTTAAAGCATAGGATACAATAGGAAAATTATATAGGAAAACTAAACTAGTCGCGCTTTTTTAAAAATGTTGCACTAGTTTTTTTACGTGATTTTTCTTCTTTTTCTTTTTCTCTTTCTCCTTCTTTTTTCCTTCTTTCCTTCTTTTCCTTTTTTTTCAAGCGTCAGATAAAAATAAATAAAATACGATTTGTTTGAATCGTATTTTGCATTTTCACTTCTTCCATCTAAAGTGGGCTCCCTGTGAAGAAACCAGTGTATAGACCATTGTTACACGTTACACGTATCCGTGAGTCAAAAATGGTCACAAGTTATTCACAGCGACACCAAAACAACAAATCCAGTTTATCTAATAAAATGAAACTTCACAATTATATCCCTTTAAGCTCTTCTCATATTTTCAACAAAACTTCCATTTAATGGTGTTTCCCACAAATTTTTAAGATACCATAGTTTCAATGAAACTCCTACATAATATTTCTGTTTCCACGATATTTTCAAAGTAGTGAAGTGACTGCCATCCTCTGCGAGAAGGGCCCCAAAAATTCCCTCCCGAAACACGTGAAGAGCACCAAACAACAAAGTATACCTCAAATGACACTGAACGATTAACGTTCATAACAAATTACTTAAGGCCCCGTTACCCCGTTACAATTTTCTCGTCAACTTGTCTTGCATCGCGGGTAAGACAAGTTGCTGACGAACTGCATAGTGTAACAGGTGCTTCGCATTTTGATGTTGCTGTTGTTGTTGTTGTTGTTGACCGCAGCCGCGTTGTTCGAAGTTCTACTTTTCACAACGGACCACAGTAACTTGAAACGTCACCCGTCCAGCAATCTTTCTCGCAATTTTAACGCGTATTTTTCAAGAGGGCAAGCAGTTTTCGTAATCATTTAAGATGGCGGCTGTTGCCGGTGGTGGCGAGTTCTCCCCAGCTTTCCTCTGCGAAAAATCGTTGCAAGTTACTTAGATTTCGTTGCAGTGTAACACCTCACCTCGGCAACTGCAACACTACATTTTCAAGCACTGTGAGACAAGTTGCTGAGAAAAAAGCACACGGAGCCTTTACGATAATTCGCTTTTTTAAAAAATCTCTAATCCACCGACACGACCGGAAAGGATAAATTCACTAACCTTTTCGTTTTGTTTCTCGTTAACTTTAATGTTCTTGACAACAAGACACATTATACGTGTCCTTTAGCTCTACGATAAAAATAAAAAAGAGAGTTTCTTTATTGGTACTTACTGATATAGTTTTTTAAGACTGGAATACAAGATGGTCTCATCTTCTGATAGCCAATGGACCCTTCTCCAAAATGGCGGCCGCAAATTTAAATGAGCTAAAATTAAAAAAAAAACAGTACTAGAAAGAGCACCTTTCCTTTAGTAACCCCACAAAGATCATCCTCAGTCACGCCAGTTGTTATATCGGCCGAGAAAACGTAAGTTGAAAATAGACAAATTTACAGACTCGATACAGACGTTTGTACGAAAGCGGGTATGGCGTCTATTTATTTTTAAGTGAGAAACCACTTGACATACAACACAGCAAAGTTGTACTGCCGCTAGCTACATTGTGTGCTCACATTCATCACAAAACTAGTTCAATACTATTTTTTGTACGTTATTTGTAAAACAAAATCGCTCATACGCTGGATTTTTAGAAACCAATATTGCAAAATAAATTCATAAGCCAGGCAACACAGCATACCTTGTAGAAGTCTTCTGTTCGAGTCTTCAGCCAGAATTGACAAACCCACGCATCTTATGCCTGGTATGGAACTTTTTCACTGAAGCCACTTGCTTCTTCGACAAAAACCGAATTGAATTTAAAAATATGATAAGGAATTTAATTACCGACACTAACTTAATTGCCGACACTAGGTATGATAAATTTCTTTTTCAAACTCCGAACGGCTGACAGCTGATTTGAGTTTTCGTGACATCAAAGAGCGGAACGACTTTTTTCTGTCTTGAATGGAAAAAAAAGAAAGAAAAAAGGAAGGATGACAGAAAAAATTCATAGAAATTTACTAGAGAATTCAGTGATAATGTACTTTTTCAATTTTCGAGCAAAATCTTTAATTTCCTGAGGGTCGGAAGTCCAAGTGATCAACCTGCTGTTAACTAACAAACGATTATCCTGTTAACCGGCAATCACCCACCTCTTTTCTACGCTGTTTGTTCAAGTCATTATCCGGCACCCTTTGAGGGTGCCTTTGTCGAGGTTCGAAGTTTAAGGAAAAATGGAGAACAAACGTCCAATTCGAAATACAGCCTGTGTAAAGCCGCTCCACATACAAGGCAATACTATGAATATTTTTGGCTTCGTTCATTAATTAAACCTGGGGGGCTGGCAAGAATATTTTTATTTCATATAATATATTTTACAAGGCCTCTCGTTGTTGCGAGACGAGGGTCATTAACTAAAGAGCTAGACTCCAATCTAAGGTGAATGCCCAAAGATCGCCATGGGAATTTAGAAGTTGATGTTTGCGGAGGGAGAAAAACCGGAGAACCCGGAGAAAAAGTCTAGAAGCACAGGAGAGAACCAACAAACAACTCTACTCACATGAGATAGCAGGTCCAGGGATTGAACCTGCGACGACAGGCAGCGCATTAACAGCGCACATGTGGGTCATGATGTTGTTTGTTTTGTTTTGTTTGGATGAATCTTGCCAGCTTCCACCTCCCCCCCCCTCCCCGGGCATACATAATGGTCCATTTTGTCAATTTTGTTCGCGTTAGGTTGTACACAGGCTATGTTTCGTAATGGTTTGTTTTCTATTTTTCCTACCCTTGACCTTGGGGAAAAAAGTTAACATGCAGCTTGCACACCGCAACTTTAATTCAAACAATTATATTGGTTAATGTTTTTGGGAAATACTGCCATTTTAAAGAATCTTTCATATGGGAAATTCAACAGAATTTTCTCCTAAATTTGCAAGCATTTCTTAATATTTTATATTTTTTTTGGAAAAAAACTTTTGGGTCAATAAAATATTTGTTTATTCAACAAGATTTGGCATTTTCTATATGTGTCAAAATTAAATCATAAATGTTCGATTGAAAATTGAAAACTCCAAATGCTCGTATTTATAAATATTTCAACAATGAATTTTGACAAGTCACAACGTCAGTTAGATACGACGAAAACAGCTTTCACAACATTTTAAAAACTACAAAGCTCTTTTGATCGAAATTAAAAATCCTTTATCTCATACGATTGACGTTTTTTGGCCTTTTTCTCTTGTTAAGGTTTTTAATAAATTTGAAAAGAAAAAATATTAGATCTGGATTTTTTAGAAATATTTTTAATATACGACGTCTGTACGTCAAAAGTTAATATAAAGACCAAAACCTAAGAACAAAATAAAGATACTTTACTTTACCTTTTAACTATTATAAATTTTAAGAATTATTAATGTAACTTAAACAAGCTGAACGGCATTGAATTTTCTAACCAATCCCACTCCATCGTTTGTTATGTTTGTCATGGCCGGCCTTATGTTCAAGCACTTTTTTCTACCTGAAAACTATTGACAATTAATTCGAATACATTTTGGGTACCAAAGTCCAAAACTCTTAATCAGAGTGATAATTCATCTAGGAATTACAGAAAAGTTAAAGTTAAAGTCTTTCCCACGTTGAGTGACGTATAGGGTGGCGCCTATCTCCATTTCCATAGCCCTAGGCCACACGGCTACATAGGTAGTGAAAGCCACAGCAGGGGGCTGGTCTGCTGGTGGCTCCGTGTGTTTAACTTCCATACCCATACCATTTATACTGAGTACCAAGCTGGTAGACAGTATGTCCCATTAACGTCTTTGGTATGACGCAGCCGGGGCTCGAACCAGCGATCTCCCAGTGAGGCGAATATTCTACCACTAGGCCATATGCTGGTTTCGAATTATCGAGAAACCACGCGAGAAATGATTTTCAAAACAAAGAGTGACGGTGCCGAAGGTTTTGACCAACAATGCTTTGCGCGATTAGTTGCTCGCTCCGCTGGAATAAAGTATTTGAAAAACAGCGTGTCGCTGTAAAGGGCCGACAAAGTCGATTTTCTGTGCACATGTTCGCATATCTTAAAGCTCAGTGTTGAAGCTGGTAAATCTCGGTGAAAAAATATAAAATGGCCACTGTATCGGCCTTCATACTGTGATAAAATTCTCTCTGATGCACTTTTGAAGCACCCAGTGAAATTTAGAAATCTTTTGTAAAGATAGGAAAGTAGGAACAAAGAGACTTCAGAGTGAGAGACAAAGATAGAATCAACGAGCAACTTTGAGTCAAGCCCCAAAATAGCCCAGAATGCACTGGGTGTAATTAACGTTTTATAAGAAATGAGATTGATGGTGCTTTCCTACTTCTGTCAACATATTTTTATATGATGGCATCTTCTCCCTCTTAATGAGCCACCCCCCCCCCCCCCCCCCAAAAAAAAGACACACACACATTACATGTAAATCTCACCACCTCCATAAAAAGTGCGTAGGCCTTTGGTGCGAAACAACAAGACCCTCTAAGAGCATAAACTGCTATGCTATCTGCCAGTCTCAAGGCCAGCAGGTGTGTTGAAGCTCAGATGGGGATTTGTGACTGGTTTACCACAGGCAAAAAATTATTATGCCTAGGTTCAAGTCAAAATACTTCCATACAAGGCTTAAATATAGCATCAATATTAATATTTGCGGCCCTCTGGCCCACACCCCCTACCCCTGGAGGGCACCCAAGCTATGTTAATTGACATCATAAAAAGAAACAATGAGCTGTAGTAAGTTAATTTTAAATACATTTTAAAATTTAGTAAAATAAGACATGCACAATTACAATGTGTAGGTACAATATTAAGGTTTACAAGGAAGATTAAGATCTGCTATTGTAACTTTGTGAAATATCTATATGTTGTTATATTGTGGCCCAAAAGTCAATGCAATTCAGATTTTGATAAAACATAAGCACTGATCTAGTGTTATGTTAGTAATAAAGCCTGGTTCTCACTAGTGACGCAAGCATAAGCGCAAGCAACATAAGCAGACTCAGTACTGCATTTATCACCGAGGTGTGAGAAAAGACAAGCACCGCTAATGAGCAGTACCCTACTGAGTCTACGTTTGTTGCTTGTGCTTTTGCTTGCGTCGCTAGTGAGAACCAGGCTTAAGTCATCACTATGCTTTGCCATGTGAAAAGCACAGACATTTTGCACTTTTGCAGCTTTTTGTATGCATTCAAAAACAGACAAAGTTCATCAACAGTATATTATCATAAAGTTAGGAAAAGAAATTCTAAAAATTTATGACAAAAAATTCTACTAACTCCCTAAAAATTGTTGTCATATACACTGTATACCATATACAGGATATAATACAGTACTATTTACAGGCTTTATCTGACCTTTACTTGATTCCTTTTGCATGAAGGTGAATGGTGTTATTCAGAATCAGAACTAGAGCCATTTATTTCAATAGCTTTGGACTTATCCTCCTTCAGTGATGCCAAGTAGTCTTTATACAATACTTTTGGTGGCACAATATCTTGTAAAGAAATAAGTTAACTATCAGAAAGAATTAAGATATTCATGTCAAATTTCACTATCTCTTTATGAACAATGTGATGCTTAATATCTTGCTTGTATTAAAGAATAAAGGATGGTGGACAAAGAATGAATTAAATCAAGTACCAAATCAAATCACCATACCTGCTAGGAATTGCAAGTTATCTTCATCATCAACCAACTTTGCTGAAAAATGGGGAAAAAGGAACATTCAAAGATATTACAATGAAAATCTGACTAGATACAGAGTAGGTATCATCGCAAACAAATGAGGTGGATATCCTGTGTTCCAGTCTATTAAACCTGGTTCACACTAATGATGCAAGCATAAGCGCAAGCAACATACGCAGACTCAGTACTGCATTTATCACCAAGGTGTGAAAAAAGACAAGCACTGCTAATGAGCAGTACTCTTCTGAGTCTGTGTATGTTGCTTTTACTTATGCTTGCATTGCCAGTGTGAACCAGGCTTAAATGACATCCCACTTAGAGTAGAGAAAAAAATTAAATCAATGGCGATAGCCTTGCATTTTGTTGACATTTTGGCTAGATTTTCAAGATTTTGTTTATTTCCTATCCTTGTCTGGCTAGTTTGTTTATACTAAGACTGTAGGACCCCTGCTCTCATGGCCTGAGTTAAATAGCTTATTCAACTCTGAGTTTAAACCACATAGGGTTTGGAGCAACATAGAGAGAATTTTGGGTGTGGACATGGTCCAAGCAAGGAGAACTATTATGACAAAAACAGTGTTAATGCACCTGATGGATGCAAGACTATCCCCACCAGGAGCACCCCAAGGCCATTAACGTGCCGTGTGGGAAAGATGACGATGACGAAAGATGCTGCCATAATAATAAGTCTGCCCATTACAACTCTTTTATAGAACTCAATTTATGGAAATCAACTCACATAAAGCCTTGTATGTCAAGAGTTTTTTGTTATCTCCACCTTTAAGAGCAGTTTCTGTTAAATGGTAAACAAACAGCTCCTACAAGAAAATTGTTTTAACATATGAAGATTTTTTTTTTAATTATTAAGTCTTCTGTTTTAAGCATATTAGATTGTCAACACTTAATTTATGCATCAAAATAATATTCTACAGTATATACACTATAATAGTTTTCTTTATTGCTTGTTTGCATATTACATCATCACGGCCATGTTGGTGAAATTTAACAAAAGATTTCTCCTTTTGTCTGTGGCACCAACATGGCTGCCATGCCTTTGTCTTGATCCTCTTGGGAATGGTTACAAACAACCAATAGCCAGGAGGGCCACAAGTTCATTAGTTTATGCACCTATCTATGATAAGCCTTAAGCCAGCAGCGGGGAGAGGCCAAACTGGATGTGCTATCCTGTAGGCAGGGATTTTGACTGAACACTAGCCTGGAATATGGAAAGGTCGTAAAGAGATACACTACATTTGAAAGACTGTCAACTGTCTTGGCCTCCCCCTCCCCCTCCCCCTCTCCCTCCCCCTCCCCCACTGGCTTAACATTGATAGGTGCATTATACTGTCAAGTGTATAAAACCCACTATAAGGGACTGTTTATTTATTACATTGCAGGCAGGGGGTGCTGGTGGTTATTTCTGTAGTTAGTATAGGTAATCATGTGGTTTCAAGCACGATTTGGAATTAATTTTCACAAGTGTGTTTTTCAAAGAGCTCAAAATAACATGAGCCTGTAGGGTGAGAAAAACCATAAAACCATATGATAACTCTCAATAGTATACATGAAAAATATTTAATTTGCATTGCAATTCAATTACTTTTTTAATGTGCACTGCAATACAAATTACTTTTTTCTGCTGTGTTAGTAGTTAACATCACTGCTCTCAGCCATTATCAGAATTGAGTACATTATTCATGCATATTATTATCTATATAAAAACTTAACCTCTCTCAAAAAAAAAAAATTTGGTAAATTTAAGAAAAAAACACTCTGTTTCTTGAAAAGTTTACCCCCCTTTTGTTTTGTTTTCAGAAAAATTTAATATGCCCCTCAAATTATGCTTTTCCAAAAATATACCCTCCATGAAGACCACCCTCTGTGGACTCACTGTGACATAATAAATGAACAGTCCCAAAGTAAAGTTAATATTTTTATAAAAAATATAAGATATTATTATTCACCAGCTAAAACTTTTTTTAAAGGGAACAGAGCTTTCAACACCCATCCAGAAGCCTTTGTCAATGTTAGTGGGATTTTGGGATTCTGAACCAACATGTCCCAGCAAAAGAATCTTCACTTTTCAATATTTTTATAATTATGAAAGATAAAAAATAAAAAAGAAATGTCCCTGCTCTGCAGTGAAAGCAATTCATTATCTCCTTATGTTCTTTTATAGGAGTTCCAAGCTCCCTTAGGCTGCATTCATTATGTATGGCTTGTGGGGGGGGGGGGGGCAGGTTAAATAGACCTTTACCAAAATGGTGGCCGCAAATTCGACTGAATAAAAATTTAACTGAATGAAAAAATAATATCAGTACTAGAAAGAGCACCTCAACTTTAGTAAACCTGCAAAGATTCA
>JAAAQI020158174.1:0-10030 GCA_011800005.2 Stichodactyla mertensii | reverse complement strand
ACATTTCTATGTGTGGAAGTTGAAATTGCCACTGAACAATAGAGAGTTGCCTACTTCTTACGCGGATCATTACTTAATCCCTCCCTCTCCAAGAATCTCCTGGTGGGGAAAGAGCAGGAGGGGGGAGGTTTAGAGGGGGCTCAGTAGTGCAGCATCTTACAACATGAAACCTTGAGTGGATGGAACTTAGGAGAGGGGGAGGAGTTGGTAAAGAAAGAAGGTATCGCACACACAAATTATTCCTTTTTTATCTTTACATTTTTAGTTATTTATTTGAAAAATTAGATAAAGCCTAGTAAAAATTAAAGAAATAACAATTCATTTTTAGTTTAATTAAGGAGACACCGTTAACCGCAGTAAAAATAACTTCTTGTAACCCCAAGTACTAGCCCCCAACCCATTTAAAAAATTATCCCAGAATTTATACGGAGATGAGCGTAAATAAATTCTCTTCTCGTTGGAAAAATTTGCGTTCACTTTTGGAACACAAGTGGAAAAGAGACTTAACGAGGTTAGTATTCCATTTTAAAAACCTCTTCAATGAACCCGAATCAATGTCGTACTTAAAATACTTCGTCAAGATTGGATTTGTGTCTTAAAAGTAGAAGATAAGAAAACATATGCCGTATTCTGAGTTGTCTACTTGCAGACGCTAGCACATGCAAAGAGTGTCTCTTGAAACGGGGGATGAACCGCGCACCTTTCTCTCTTTTCATAAGCCACCACGGCACAACACTACAAACCACAACCCCTTCTTCAGAGTCTGTGCCTTAATCCTCAACTCAGACCACCGAAGCACCAAAGTTAACGACTCCTCGATAAGATTTTATACCATCTAAAACCGTTAAAAGATTTGTATTCTGTTATTGCCGCTGTCCACGACTATGACATTGCCATCATTCGTTACGGCAATTCCACAAGGGTTCCTAAAGTTGCCCTCCTCGTCACCAAATTGACCAAACGACGACACGAAGGATCCTTCGCAGGTGAATATCTGGACGCGATGGTTGTGGTAGTCACACACGAGGATGTTGTCTTCGTCATCGAACGTCACACCTTCGGGTCCATCGAACAAACCATTTTGTGTTCCTGCAAGAAAGGAAAGAAAGTGTTAGGAAGTGTTGGCAAGTGTTGCAGTAGAATCTCATCCGAATCGAGTCAGCGTTCGTTTTCGTCTTCGCAAAAAAAGCGGAAAGCGAGGACCTTCAACTTCTGCCGCTTTTTGATTGACTTACTCAACAATGAAAACGAATTCTAGTTATCCACAGAGCATTGCGCACCGAACATAGCCAATCTACCATTCCAGCTGAGCGAACAACTAGCTACGCAAAGCATTGTTGGACAAAACCTCCGGCCCTCACTCTTTGCTTTCAAAATCATTTCTCGCGTGATTTTTGGATAACACAAAGTTAAAATTTCACTCTGTTTAATAGTTTTGGACTTTTCTAGGAGTCAAAATACATCGGATTAAATTTCCAATTGTTTTCAGGTTGAAAATCGTGCTTGAACATAGGGCCGGCCATGAAAAATCCCAACGGACTGTGATTGGTTAGAGAATTTTTTTCCGCTCAGCTGGTTTTCTCTGCCAGGAAAAATAGCCGCTTTGGAGGTAAAGCAGTTTGAATGTAATCCATTCCCATCGATCTTGTTTTTTACGCTAGGGCATTTACTCCATGCACATAAAAATTAAAATGCACCAGCAAGCCCCCTCCCCTCCCCCTCTAGATTATTGACTGGTCCCTAAGTGAGGAAAAGAGGAAGGTAGAACTCACCTTCTTTCCCAAAACTAAACGAGTAAGCTCCCTCAAGGTCAAATATCTGTACTCTATCATTGACACAATCGGCCACTGCTATCCTCCCTCGTTGATTCACACAAACGTGGTGAGGATAGATAAACTGTCCTTTACTAAAGCCTTGGCAACCGAATTTGCGAATGGGCTCTCCATTTCCATCAAACATCTGGACTCTATGGTTATCCTGTTCTGAAACTAGCACTATTCCCCCAGCTGTGCATGCTACACCACACGGGTGATTCATAGACCCTGGTTCCTCGGCTCCATAGAAACCAAACTTTCTTATGAATCGACCATCTTCGTTAAAGACCTGAACGCGGTGATTATTAAAGTCGGCGATCACTATTTGTCCATTTGGGAATCGAGACACTCCTTTAGGATTCTTGAACTGGCCTCTATCAGACCCTTCCGTTCCAAACTTAAACATAAACGTCCCTTCGAAGTCAAAAACTTGGACCCGATGGTTGTTACAGTCTGTGATGATGAAACAGCTGTTGTGGTTGTCAATAGCAACCGCCCAAGGCATATTGAACTCCCCACCTCCTGTACCCTCGGTGCCAAATGTTCTCATTGTTTTGCCTAGTTTGCCGTAATCCATTCGGCCAGTGACGTTAACGGAGAAAGGGCTACCGCTTATGTTCCTGTTCCTGATTGTCACGTGGACGGTGTGTGTCCCCCTTTCGTTTGGCTGGTAGGATACTGTATAGGTGCCGTCTTGGTTGTCTATAACACTACCTGCAACCACGATAAGAAATATCAGAGTGAAATAGTTTCGAGTCACCGTTGAGAAGTCCACTCTGGGACTGTTCATATAATGTATACCTGGGATGGGTCAGAGAAAATGAAAAAACTTAAAAAAAAAAATTCCCATTCACCCATCCCAGCGGAGTGCCATGTTAACTCTAAGAACCTCTCTTCATACCCCGTGATATTTAACACTTGCCTTCCCTCCCCGTTCTACAAATTACAAAAAAGAAAATGATTTTGAATGCCAGCCTTATGAAGGACCTGACTATAGCTTTTCAAGACACCCCTAGCTCTCCTTCCCGCCTCCTTCCACGATATAAAAAATAAACAGCCCCTTCAACATCCTTCAAAAAGAAACGTTTCGTGATCAAGTACAAATTAATACAAAACAAACCTTCATATTGGGCTCCCTCCGGTGGTTTTATTACAACCTTAACAGGCTCACCCCCGCCACTGAATATCTCATTCATCCTGTCTTTAGCTGTAACCATAAACACAGCTTCTAGTCCAATCTTTGCTCTCTGAACACCGACACCCGTGGCGTAACAAAACCTTGGATACGAATGGTACATCTTGACAATACCCATCTTCTCAATAGCGATTCTGAACTCGTCTGGATTCAAAGAATAATCGATGATTTCATCTTCCAAGGGTTCGTATTCCAGTCTAACTTGGTTCAAGTCCTGAAGCCTCGTAGTCATCTGCTTTCTCACCAACATGACTTCAGCTTCGTTGCCATGTCTAAGGGCGTTCTCCGTGAAGTCTATACTACTCGTTAAATTCCCTAGCATCATTTCAAGTTCCTCTCCTTGAATATCCAGAGTTTTGGCTTTCATCTTGTGTATATTGTTCACCTGGGTTAGTAGTTCCTCCTCGCGTTCCTTGACAACTTCTAAACATCTCTTTGTCGTTCGCATTATTTCTTGCCGGATCTCCTCGGCTTTGCAGTCTACTCTCTTTCGCATGTCTTTGACAGACTCGATTGCTTCCTTGAGTGGTCCAAGCTTCTTTTTTGTATTCATTACTAAAACTCCTACCTGTCGTGAGATAATGAAAAATATAAAATAATTAATCCTGGAATTTGAGTCAAGCTTGCTGCAAGACGACAAGGCGTACACAGTTCAAAATCAAAGCGAAAGGTCGGCATCATGAAAATACTTTACTGCGATTCTCAATATTCAGCGAACTCGGTAGTTGCGAGCTGCCCGTTGGAATATGGTTTTTCACTGCCACCAGTCAAAAAATATAAAAGCTACTAACTGATTATTTTTGACGGCAGCGAAAAAACAATTTCACAACCAAGCCGTTGACATGATGTCTGAGTTCGCAGAGCACTGAGAATCGCATGTATTTTTGCCAAGAATAAGATGGTGAAAGACCAAGGAAAGGCAAATTCTGCTGATATCTTAAAGACTTAACATGCTCCGAGGCCTCGTTTCTATAAAGGTAAGGTGACACTGGCGCTAGCTAGGGACAAATCTTTGTTTCTTTTCTCAGGGACATCAAAAACAAAATAGTCAGTCCTGGCATTAGGGTCACTACCTTCATATAAACAACCCCCTTTTTAACTTTCTACAGAGTTTGAATAAATACGTACCTCTGAGCGGTGCTTCTTGTCAACGTCTTTCAAATAACCATAACGGTGCTCTCTATGATCAATAATCAAGCACTCCCTACAGACAGGTTCATCACACGTCTCACAGAAATATTTCAGGACATCTTTATCATGGAAGCTGCAAAGCAATGGCCGATGCATCTTTTCCTGCACTTCTTGACCATGAAGCTCTTCCAAGGCAAGAACCTCGTGGTCTTTAGTGAGTTTGGTGCGATAGTGTGCAGCGACGCACTGCTGACAGAGAAATTCCATGCATTCGATGCAACGAGAAGTTGCCGCGTTCCTGTCTTCGCAATTCGTGCAGAAGACCGGCTTGGAGCTGCTCTGAGCGACGTAAAGAAAGTCTAGCATGTTGTTGATGAAGAAGTTTGAAGACAAGGCCGACACACCTTCCCTTGGGATGGACACTTCGCACCTGCATGTGGGGCAAATGATTGCACTTTCCTCTGGATTGGAAAGCTCCTTTAAACAGTGAAGACAAAACGTGTGGAGACATGGAAGGACTTTAGGTGATCTGTATGTTTCTAGGCAAATAGGACACTTTAGAAGGTGCTCTGAAAGTTTCTCTACCTCAACTGAAGCCATAACGGTTGTTGGACTTTGGACAGACGATTTGATGGGATTTCAAGCTGCTGAAATCCTGGAATTATGGTAGCCAAGAAGATCAGTGAACTTGAAAATGTCACATCCTTGCCACTTAATTATTTTCGTACTCACAGCCGTAGAAAGCGTAGCACAGAAGTACAAGTCATGGAGAAACCTAACTATATATGTGTTGATAGCCCTCATCAAATAAAAACAGCTCCAAGTTGACGAAGTTGTTGAACTAGGCGTCCTTGAGAAATCCTTCCTAACGTCAAAACAATCTCAAAAACATCGACTTGGCACTACTTTCAGCGTCGTCTATTGAATTCCAATCAAAAGAAAATGATCTATAGTCTCGAAATTGAACCCTTATGGTTGTTGGCCACATAGGATTGTCTGTCTTATGACGTTGTCTATCGAGTCTGCTTCATTATACTCTGCGAAAACGCAAATCCCTCCAGCAGCTTGCCTGTTTTGGACCAGTTATTGAGAAGAAAATTTCAGTAATTTCAGTCCGTAAACAAGCGTAACACCAAGGATGTTTCGAGGTGGTAGCGTAGTTTGTAAAAAAATACGCCCAAATAAAATGTAAGAAGGGACATAAACGTAAGAAATATCTCGCAAACAACAACAAAACAAGTGACCATTGAATAGCTTGGGACAGTTTGCCACCAGCGATACCACCTGTAAATATCTCGCTCATTCACTTCTCTATCAGGAATGCAAATTCAATTTTACCCAACCCCTAGGGTCCTCGTTTATTTCTATGTTTTGCGTGACAAAACCATATTGCTAAAAACATGTCTTTTTGTTAAAAATTTTTTCAACAATTTTAATAAACTTAATGACATATGTCAAATGACAAAGAATTTTTGGAGCATATGGGAAGAAGGATTGATGGACGGACGGACGGAAGGACTGATGAATGGATGGAAAATGGATGGAAAATGGATGGAAGTGTGAGCTAGTGCAAACGTTGAGTCATATTAATGAGCAAAAGCAGAATGGAAACTCTCCGTTGCCTCAAGCGTCTTCAAATTACAGCTAAAAAGAAAGAAGTCGACATTGATCTCTTCAGTTGCAATGTTAAAATAACAGGTAAATTGACATGTAAAATAGCATTTGTATGACAGTAGCTCGTTCTAAAGTAAAATTTCAGATATATCAATTATTCATTTCTTCTGTTGTTACTAAGAGACACGAAAAACAAAAACCGAAAGGAAAAAAGGATGGAGGCTTTGCACTTGGTTGTTCTACTCTTCATTTTCGTTATCGAAAGCCAAGGCACGTTAAAACTAGATTAACAAATTTTTAAACTTAATATACACTAAGAACTCAGAAAAGATTATTTTCTTTGCAATTTAATGATATGAAATTATTTGGCTCCACGAAGACTTGAAAGCTGTTAATTTACACTGAAAAGAAACTTGCACGTCACATCATTTTTTCGATATATATAGTCTGCGAGCTTACACTTTTAAATAACAATTTTTTTAAAAGTGCAAGAAGAATCTCAGCGCTTTCTTTATCTTCAGCTTGACAGGTAACTTTCACTGGCGGGCGTTCCAACTATACGGGCACCTTTATTTAAAGTTCTTGATATGTTTGTGCTACGCCATAGCTGACTTGTTGGATGAATTTTAACGGACTTGATGAATTTCCTGCACAGTCGAAAACTCTTTTGTTTACCTTCATCTCTTATAGAATAATTACCAGCCATTAGAAAAAATATGGATAAAAATACTTATTTGCTGGTGCATTTGTTGATGCATATACTGCATTTGCCAGTGATGTAGTTAATTCGGTAAGAATTAAGTGATGTTAGCTCTTAATTTTGGAGCTCAATGGGATGGACCGTCATTACTTTTACAGCCAAAGGAAATCTCTACCGCCATCTGATGAACACGCGTTATAACAAGCGGGTTCGACCTGGAAATTCCAGCAATCCTGTCAATATCACGTTTGGACTTTCGTTGTATGAGATCATTGATCTGGTAGGTGGAAAGTAGCGCAACGCATACCATAAAGTTACTCTTCTTCGCTGCAGTTTTCAATCTATCTGTATTTCCATTCAGTCAAGCGAGGCCAGTTTTACTGGAGTTTTTAATGCTTAGATACAACCAAAATGTAACACTATTTTCTCAGCGCTGTTGCCTCTACTGCAAAAATGTCATATATGAAAAGTCTACTAGTAAGACGAAAGTATTAAAAAAATCTGATTTCCGATTGTTGTAACTATTTTAGGCACCTACAACCCTTATTCATTATACCATCATTATTCGTTATTTCAGGAGGACAAAAGTCAGCTGCTTTCATTACGAATCACCATAAGAGAGGTAATCATAAGTCAGTGCATAACTTAGGTAGTGAGTAGAAGACTCGATACTTCGTGGGACCTTTCATATCATCCTGTTTTAAGGATAAGGAAGAAGAAAATGATGGTGTTGGCGATGATGGTGGTGGTGGTGGTGGTGGTGGTGCAGGGGATGGGGATGGGAATGATGACATGATAAAAAAAGATGATGTCCTTGTTGATAACGGTGATGGTATTGTTGCTGTTGGATGATGATGATGCTGATGACATGACAGTGGGGATGACAATGATGTTTTTACGATGATGGCTGATGGTAGCACTTGTCACTTTTACATAGAGCTGGATCGACACATCATTGTCCTGGGAGCCTACAGACTTTGATGGAATCAAATACATTGCCCTTCATACCAACGAAATATGGATCCCTGACATCGTACTATACAACAAGTAAGATCTGAATAATAAAATCCGTTTGACTCATTTCAAAATGACAGAGGTCGGACTTCCCACAGGTACATTAAGGAATGCCCAAGAGCATTGATAATTAGATTAGTTATATTCTTAAAGTCAATTTCTCGCAAAATACCGGCTTTGAAAGTTCTTCATTCACATAACAAGCATGATAAGCACACTCACTTTGTTATAACATGCTGAAGCCAATGAACGTTTCTCCCATTTATACCTGCCATGAACAGGATTTTTGTATCATCGACATCAACAGGCTGAGCTTATTGAAATTCATTTTTTAGTGCAGGGAATGGATTTGGTGATGGAATCACTCGCATCAACGCCAAGATCAGACATGATGGACTTGTAAGTCTTCGCATCCCGTCCATTTCACAAAGCTTTTGCAAGGTTCACTTAGAGAGCTATCCGTTCGACGTACAAGAATGTAGGATCAAGTTTGGCTCGTGGTCGTTTGATGAGTCTCAACTTGCTCTGAATATAGAGGTGAAGAAAAGATCGACAAAGCTTGTGATGTGTACATTGAGCAATGACAGGCGGAAAAGGAAAAGGAACGAGCGAATGAACGAACGAACGAACGAACGAACGAACGGACAAAAACAAAACAAAACAAAACAAAACAAACAAGCAAAAACACAAACCAATAAAAGAATCAAGAACCTGTTACACAGTGAAAGTTTTAGCTGAAATTTGTGTTCAACGGCGTTGTGAGACAAGTTCCACGAGGGTGTTAAAGGTGCAATGGTCTTGGGAAACGTTTTTCCCAACACCAGTTTCAGATAAACGAGTAGAAAGTAGTTCTACTTGCGTAGCCGAAACATGATTACACGCTGATACAAAAATGTATGAGGTTCAAAAGATCTAAGACGGTGCTTGAATATACGTATCTAGATGACGTATTCTCGATTTTTCTGATAGAGTCCTAAAGCAGATTTGAGGTCATTTGTGCCAAGTGTCGAATGGAAACTCATCGATATGCCTGGAGAATTCCACTCCGTCGTTCACGAATGCTGCCCGAACCCGTATCATGACATCGAGTATATAGTCAAGATCAGAAGGCGCTCACTGTTTCACGCTATGTACCTGATAATCCCTTGTGTCATGATATCATTGTTAACTCTTCTTGTGTTCCTTTTGCCACCGGAGTGCAACGAACGCTTGACTGTCGGTGAGTCTTTTTTGACAATTAATCAATCAGATAGCGATATCTCACGTGACATAAGACTAGCCGTTGATTGGCTGATGAAACAAAACCAACAGGCCAACCAATCAGATAGCGAGAGATATTTGCGTGACAAACTATTGTTTTCAGTATACAAAACAATTACTGTTTGGCTGATAAAGCAAGATCGTCAGAGCAACTAACAACCAATCAGACAGAGATAATTTGCGTAACGTAAGATATTTGTCTGAGTAGGCAATAGACCTCTTTACCTTGGGCGTAATGTTTTCCCATTACAGATCACGTGTCATTCCCTTGGGTTTTATTTCTTTGTGTCTCTAAAACGCTTGAAAAGATGCGTTAATATGGACCAGCCTCAAACAAAGAATGTTATTCCCAAGAGGATGACACGTGGTTTGAAATGGGAAAACACAACTAGATATCGATCGATTGACTCATAACCATGGTCGGAAAGTTTGGTCATGGCCAGATATTATGCATATCTACCACGTGTCTTCTTCATGGTATATATGTGTGACATATGCCTCTTCTTCCGCCTTTGCTTGACTGCAGCTGGGCCCGCCTTTCCCCAGCTCCATATTGCCTTCTTTCAAAATTCTATTTTCTGGTATTTCCCACTTCCGTAAGGGACTTTCCCTCCACCAATTCTCAGGGAGTCTTAATGGAATATTTTTTTCTCGGTAGGAATGGCAATCCTAGTTGGGTTAAGTTTCTTTTTCCTCTTGGTGGCAGAGAACATGCCAGCAACGGCAGAAGGTGTACCACTAATAGGAATCTACTACACTCTAACCCTTATAGAAATATCTGGAGCGTTTTTCATGACGTGTGTGGTGCTGAGGTTTCATCATCATAATCCGGTACACGGGGAGGTCCCTGGTTGGATTAAGGTGAGCAGATATGAGAATTCTGAACCTAAAAAGGCGCGTATGATTGAGATACGGTCACAGATATTCTTAAGACTTGCCTCTGGTAGATGTGGAAATCTTTGGACTAGAAAACATTTATTCTCAAGCACAAAGTTTACTAACAACTATCTTTGAGAAAGTCAAGATAGATAGATAGATAGATAGTCATTGCCTGAGATGACAAGCATTTCCGCCAAAGATTTAACTGAGTTTAAAAAGCATATATATATGTGTTTTTTACTTGAGAATGACGAAACTGAATGATGTACATGCTCTGTACTCTTTACTATGGGTCTCATGGTAGTCTAGTCTGCGCATGTCCAACTTTCCTAACGCCTCCCACATGGAACAACGCGACAAAAGAGAACTACTTCCCAGAGAGACACAGCAAAGTTTCGCTGATCATAGCAAGGGGTTAATCTT
>JAAAQI020158163.1:0-10031 GCA_011800005.2 Stichodactyla mertensii | reverse complement strand
ACAACACGAGAATAATTGGAAATAACTTATATTTCGACTTGGTTCAAGTCATCATCAGAGTGAATATTACAAAACGAAACGAATTCAATTGTTTTGACTTTCTATTTATACACTGTGATCGTTTTGTAATATTCACTCTGATGATGACTTGAACCAAGTCGAAATATAAGTTATTTCCAATTATTCTCGTGTTGTTGATTTCGAAATCTTCGATTTAATAACATGAAGTTACTCGGATTAGCTTTCTTGTCGTATTTCCTTAAGTTGTCGGAAGGTCATGGGTTTTGGTCTAATGACGCGTATATTTCATGCTTTTTGATTGGTCGATTCTGCGTGATTGAAATTTATTTATAGCTTCATATTCGTGTTTCAGGTTCTGACCCGTGCGCATGAAAGAGAATTTGGGACATCGGGTGAAATCGATGATGACGGTAAACGTGGCAAGGACAACGCCCCTTATGGCGAATATGGTGGCTGGCACAAGGCGGCCAAAGTAGACAGCCCTACCGTGACGACCACTCTGAGAAACCTTGGTGCTCTGTACCGCAGACAAGGCAAATTCGAGGCAGCAGAAACCCTGGAAGACTGTGCGCTTAGATCACGACAAAGCGTAAATGTAAATGTCATTTCTACATTGTCGAACACAAGTGTGACTGATAGTTGAGTTTCTTATCTTTTGACTTGTGTTCTCTGCATGCTTCTGAGACCTGTTGCCATCTTTTGCCTCCGTCTTTCCTCTCTTAAAGTTAACATGATTCTTTTCTTCTGAACTAACGTAGCCATAGCATCCCAGTATAGGCTGTGCGCAAACACTTCTTGCCTCTTCATCTCTCCTGGGAGATATAGAAGGAAGGGGTATAGGAAGGTTTCGCTTGGAAACGTAGTACCCATACTACTTCCAAGTGCTTTCATCCTCAAGATTATTTCAAGAGGTTTGAAAATTCCAACGAAAAGAAATCATAAGTTCGCAACTTAAAGATTATTTTTTCAACCTTTTAAAGTTAAAACGGCACATTGTTTAAATTATGGCAACTCTCAGGTCGTTTATCGTGTTTTAAAACCTTTGAAATGCATGCTACAATCGATGTCGTAGACGCTGGCAACGTCGAATGACGCTAAATCTTAAATTTAAAAGGTGTGCACCATTTCAAAACTGAAGGCGTGTCGTTATTTCAAGGTGAAATTGAGAATGATTCAAAAACAAAAGAAGATAAAACAACGAAAGAATTAATTTATAAGTTTTTTTGGGGGTGTTTTTTTTTTTTACCGGACTAAAATGTTGTGCACAGCCGAACGAAAAGAAGACAATATTTCTTGATTCCTAGGGATACTTTTTTTGGTCACTTGAAAATATTCTTTGATGTAAATTGCCAATGGAAATTTTCCCGCCAAGCTTGAAAGTTGTCCAAATATATACGAGAGAAACTCGTTACAAACCTCGTTCTCATGTTGGACTGGCTGTTAAAACTGGCGCGAAAAACTCTTGGCTTTGTGTCTCTGTATATTTATTTATTTATTTAACAAAGTTGTGTTATGTTAAGTGTCAGTACGTGTAAAGTTCCATGTAAATCTAAGATAGGAATCTTCTAATGTTGTTAATTATACGTTTTTGCTGCAGGAACTGGTATTGTGATTTTATATTGATTCAACTCGTTATTTTCATCGATTATTAATAATATTGCGCAAAAACAAAACTTCGTTTCTGAAAGTGTTAAAATTCTTCAATTCTTCAACAATGAACAGCAATTCGTAGGCCGAACGCAAATGCCATTTGCGGTGCTTGTTTTTCTCTAGTTTTCGGGCCGGTTTGAATGGGTCCTAGTTCGAGGATTTCAGTCCCGATGCGTGGAATTCAAAGGAGACAGCAACTGGACTAAACTCTCTAAAACTAAATAAAATTCAATCTAAAGTAAAAACTTAAAAAGCCACTTAACATTTTCTGCTCCTAAATCACTAAAACACTAACATTTTAAAAATGATCCTCAGAATTTCCTATTTTGGAATTTCTTTGCCGTACTTTCTTTACAAATTCAAGTAGTTAATATTGAAGATTCCAAGCAAGCCACCCTGTAGTCTTCAAGGTTCTAGGAAAATTGATGTTTAGTTACTGTGAGAGTTGATGTTGTGGTTGTGTCACGCTGAGAAAAGGCCATGTATTACGGCCTGTGTATTCATAGTGTATTGGGCTCCCATCCCGCTGTCACAGTTTGTTACCATCTGAGGGCTGTATTGCATGGAACATTAGAATGATCGCCTTGACATGCATACTCTAACATGTACGTGTTTCTTAGGCCCTGGATGTGGTCCGACAGACCAAAGTTGCCCAGCTTCTTGCAGAGGAAAGCGGTTCCTACCCCAACAGCCTGTCCACTTCTAATTCCTCATTGAACAGCAGCAATAGTGTCAGTACGAGGGGCGTCCCCGAAGACGACGACCGGAAGAATGGAAAGCGGGAAAAAACATTTTCCCGCCTCAAGCGCACGCTCAGCAGCCGTGGCCAAAGGCTAATGGAAAAGATGGGCGCCTCCGGGACGAGGCTCCAGCGGTCTTCCTCCCGAGACAACCTGGCCCAGCATGCAAAGCTGTCGCCATCCTCACGGATATCTAGAAGCACTCCCATGCTTGCGCAGCCGATGTCAGAATTGTCTCATGATCGCGATAGGTCAAGCACGATGAGTAGGGAGAGAAGGTCGTTTTTTGACTGAACTTGATTTGGAAAATAGTAGGCGTGGAACGAATCGTTGAAACTGTTATAATCCAATTAATACCTCAATAGGTCGTACATTTTTATTTGATGCTGCATTATTTATTGACAGTATTTGTTCATTATCCAATGTATATTTGAAATCGTTAAATAATTCCTAATGGCAACCTATTAACTCGTTCAAAGCATTTATGAGCTGTACTACTTATATCAAAAATGTTAGTGTACCATACCGGATTAGGACCGTTGTCCACCATTAATACCACGATAAACGATATATTAAAGTTATAAATGAATATTTAAAATCACTTACAAAAATTTATAATCATCCGGTTGCTGTTTCCTTACACAGTTGGAATCAAGTCAAATCGTCGGTGTTTTACTGAAATCATTAGGAAACAAATTTGACTGAGAATGTTGTATGGTTATGAACGGATTAAACACCAATATATCAATTATGAATATTTTTTATCTCGGCAGATTTTTTGGGGAAAAAATGAGAATGGAATGGGATAGGTCAATGGGAAACTTCAAAACTTTTGAAAGTCTAACCAACAAAGTGTTAGTGCATTTCGTTTACTATTGAGGGATATGCATTAACAAGTCATGCTTGCCCTTTTCTGAGATAGTGGACGTAGTGCATTGTGGTGCAGCTTTGGTACAAACATCTATTGCCAATTATGCATTAGTAGAGTGGTGTTACAGAAGTTAGACCCCAATTAAATGCACCCTGTTCGTTTATCTCAGAAAAGGCCAGTGTGATCAAATTGCTTTCCATACTGGATGAAAACTGAATCTCCAAGTCATTAGGGTGACACCAATATAGAAAAGAACCTGTTGTCGCAGGGCACTAGGGCAGAGACGGATCCAGGAATCGGAGAAAGGCAAGGAGGGATAAGAAATTCTAAAATAAAGTGGGGGGACTGCGACCCTTGGGTCCACCCTAAATCCACCCATGCAGGGTACCGCAAAATTTAAGGATTGCGTGGACAGACAGACAAGGAATATCACCCACGTGTAACAATTCCGTCATTTTCAGTTAGAGTTCCAGAAAACGTAAGACCTCGTTTGTCATCCTACGTGGTTGAAATGAATGACGTGATCCATAAGCGAATAATGTCACTTTGATCCTCGGACACATGGCAAACCCAATCATGAACATAATTTTGTGTTTGGAAAAATGCCTCGCCAATCATGTGACGTGTCCTATAGCCTATGAGCAGAGGCCTAGGTTCCATGTTTTCTACCTCGCATGTAGGAAAGGAGAGGAAAAGCAACGTGTGGAGGATGGAACAGTACCTTGGATAGCAGGAGTGGATTTGGGGTTGGGTAGGGGGCTCACACAAGAAAAAATTTGAACTTAGACTTTAAAAAAAAAGCTGAAAGTGTAAAATTTTTTTGGAAAATATTTTTTTAAGCAGAACACGATACTCTCAGGTAAGAAGGGGGTCACGGTCACCCTGTAACTACCCCCCTGGATCCACCACAGGATAGACTCCCATAATCGGCTATACATAAACACTTACAAGAGGGTCCTGAAAGGGGGGCGCGGGAGTGTCGAAAACCTCGGGAATCGTCGTCAAAGTGAATCCCGAACGTATGCGGGATATGGATGATTCTGGATGACTCATTTGCACGATGACTTGCTGCGGAATGTACAAATCACAAATAACGTCGGTAGTTCCTTCAGCTATGGGACTGATAACATTAGATGCCGCCGTACGGTGCACACTTTGCCCTCTTCACATCATCAGTGCTCCGTTTTAAGGGTATTAAAAGCTAAAGCTACACAGATTAGAGAGAAGTCGAAGCAAGTGTGTGAGGTCAGCAGGTCTCGCTTAGCAGGCAGTGCACTAACCTACTACATCACACTTGCTTCACTTGTTTTATCAGCTGGGATAAGGCATTTGAAATAAGTAAAAAGATATGAATAACAAACTAAACTAAATTATATAAAAAGAGAGAGAGAGAGAGTGAGAGAAAAGAAGGCAGCTCACACGAGGATGCGCAAATTACCCAGAGAGCTTTGCCGCCAATTCTGAAATACACCCAGGATCCCTTGCGCGAGGATATTTTTCAACAAGATGGCGGACACACATGAATCAAACGTGCCGTCTTCTTTCCTGAGTTTAGGAATAAATAGCTGGCTAGTAAAGCAATGTGAAGCCATGGGAATCAAAAAACCTACGGAGATTCAAATCAACTGTGTTCCTCCTATACTGGCTGGTCGTGACTGTATCGGCTGTGCCAAGACTGGCAGTGGAAAGACTGCTGCCTTTGCTCTGCCCATCTTACAGAGGCTTTGTCAAGATCCTTATGGAATCTTCGCTGTGGTGTTGACTCCTACACGGTGAGTTCATCTCCCTAACTTGCTAAGGTATTGCAAAAGATCCCACGAAAATTACAAGGTTTGGCATGCGTCTCTTCCCATGAAAATGAGGACGAAAGAAATGGCAGCCATGTTGGATGACAAAATATCTTTTAGACTTTTACTGTATTAAATTAAAAAACGCAGTGGCTGGCTTTGACATCACATGCAGCCCAAGAATAATGTAGTATCAAACAACTTCAAACAATTTATTTAAAAATTCTTTTTGTTTGTCTTAGGGAGCTTGCATTACAGATAGCAGATCAGTTCAAAGTTCTTGGACAGCCCATAGGATTAAAATCTTGTGTGATCATTGGAGGAATGGATATGATGAAACAAGCCATTGAATTAGCACAGAAACCCCATGTTGTCATAGCAACCCCTGGAAGATTAGCTGACCACCTTAACAGTACCGACACACTTAATCTTACCAAAATACAGTTTCTAGTGCTTGATGAAGCAGACAGATTATTAGATCCTTCATTTGGGGATGATCTGGCTGTTATTTTTGACAGAGTTCCCAAAAAACGGCAAACGCTTTTGTTCAGTGCCACCTTAACAGACACAATTGAAGAGCTCAAGAAAATTTCCACAGCAGAGCCTTTCTGTTATGAAATCAAATCTGAGTAAGTAGTATAACAATTGTTAAGGAGTAATTGCATTTGGTTTACAGATAGAAGGTACACAAAGAGAAAATGTTATGTCCTTGAAGGGAATAAAATGGTCCCTAGATTCTCAGTTTACTAGGAAATCTGTAACACCATAGAAAATGCTGATGTTGTAAGCTTTTGCCTTTCATTATAGTAATAGATCAATATTAATATAAATGTGACTAGAGAAAAATCTAATTCCGAAGATAATCACATGGTCTAAAATGAGAAAACATTTGCCTAAAGTAAATTCAGTTAGTGACATTATGTGTCATCAAGAAAATGGCCCATTAATATAGCAAAAATACCCATTATTCCATGACAGATCCTCAGGTGAGGTTCCATAAGCAAAACTTTAAAGCCATGATGGCATCATTCTGCTCCTCTCCCACCCCTTTGGGAACCCTAATATCTCCCCTTAGGGGGAGGTATTGATGTGTTCAGGAACTGGACACTAATTAACATATTTTTTGTTTGTTTTAAAATAGTGTTGCAACTGTAGCAGAACTTGATCAGAGGTATTTACTAGTTCCTGCCAATGTACGAGACTGCTATCTAGTTCACATGTTGAGAGAACAAGATGAAGAAAAGTCCATCATTGTCTTCACACATACATGTAAAAACTGCCAAGTTCTAGCTTCTATGTTTTGTAAGGTGGAACTTCCATGTGTGTCACTTCATTCTTTGATGTCGCAAGCACAGAGACTTTCAGCTTTATCCAAGTTCAAATCAGGACTTATAAAAATCCTTGTCGCCACAGATGTTGCTAGTCGGGGTCTAGACATACCTGAGGTGGAGCTGGTTGTCAATAGCAATGTGCCCGCATCACCAAAGGATTACATCCATAGAGTTGGAAGAACAGCCAGGGCAGGAAAGGGTGGCATGGCTGTCACCTTGGTAACACAGTATGATGTTAAAAGGATTAAAGCTACTGAAGAAGCCATTGGTACAAAACTAATAGAGTTTGAAACCTCTGAAAAAGAAGTACTTTCTCTTCTGAAGGGTGTGCTTGTTGCACGGAGAGAAGCAGAACTCAAAGTTAGAGATAGCATTATTCTTAACAAAAGAAAAGTTAACAAGAGAAAGAAGGACTTATTGGATGGGAAGGTCCCAGAAGCTAAACCTAAGAAAAAGAAACAAAAGCAGTAAATGTCATGTTCATTGAAAATACAAAATTTATTAAAGAGTATTGAACAGACATTGTAGTTTTTGAGTGTATTTAACTCTGGTGTAAGGTAACCAATGTATTTTACAGCTATGTGATGTCATGTGTGACCAGTAACTCTCACATTTTGATTGGAGTTTTGGTGGCTTTGTTTGAAATTCTAAAATCAAAACTCTGGCAATTCAAATTACTTTCAACTTAAAAATAAAGACTTTGAAGCTGATACTTAGTGATATGGTTGGGAAGTGAATTCATTTGGAAATTATTTGACAATCATTCATGATAGCATGTTCAAAACCTAATTTGTAACTGAAATTTTTGGGGAATATCAGAGTTTCAATTGGAGATACAACGGAATTCACTGAACTGTGGAATAGTCAGGAAAATTCATGATGGTGCCACCCACAAACACAAAGGAATGTTTCTAAATACTGTCTAAATATTTTTTAACCATTGATGGGAAAAATTAGCACTGATATTTTTCATACAAATTTGTAAAATCTATACCTGTCACAAAAGATTTGTCTAAGAATAATTTTGTCCACTTTTCTTTATCCTTTACATCGTTATATTCGATTTTGATTTGATTTTGAACTTATATTTTCTGTTTTCCATGTTTACATCTAGTCAAGCTACTTGTGTCGTGTCTAAGGAATTTGTGGAGAGAATCAGAGAAAGTAGGTGTGGTCACAATATGCAAATTCGGTCCTATTCCACAGTTTGATGGATTCCACTGTATGAAATGTAAATATGACATCTTGAAAATTACATCTGAATTCCCAGGTTTACTGGTCCTGCATGACATCACAGTGGTAAGTATGGCAAAAGGAGCTTGGGGCAGTAGTTGAAGACGGGGGGAGAGTAGGGGAAGAAGTTTTTGAAATATTTCTGCTTAGGTCATCTAGATCACAGCAAGAGTTTATTGTTAGAGGTCTGTTATATGCCGAGATTTTACAGTATAAGCCAAGGGTTAATAACTCCTTCATAAGAGTTTTTGCTGGGCTTATAATTAGGAGGGTTTATAACTAGGAGGAAAAAACTGTTTGAAATCTGTTCTATTAAAAACAATTTTAATCAGTGTGGCTACATCATTTGAACAACAGTGTCCATACAACAACAATGTAAAAGCTTTGAAACGTGAACTGAAAAACTACTGTATAAACTGAGCAGATCAGTCACTGCTTTGAGGGTGCACAGCAGATTTTAGTGAAATAAGCTGCTAATCTACCACCTAATTATTGTATATTCTACTCCATATGGGGAGGAGTAAAAGGCAGGGGCATATAAATAGGAGGATATTTTTGTCAGCAGATAGATCTAATTAGTTATTTCACAAGTTTAGTGAAATCAGTCTCTACACCTAAAACAGAAACTACTAGTTTCTAAGACTAATTAGTTTAAGTTTAATAGACACAAAAGAAAACAATGGAATAAGTGTCTACATATCTCTCAGTTGAAGTAATAACTATTTCACAGGTTAAGTAAAACCACTCTATTTTCTTTTTAGCTGTTTAGTGCTAATTAGTTAGCTTAATTAAAACAAGAAAGCATTTCTATGCTTAGCTCTTGTTTTGATCACCCCCAGAACTGGATTTGGTGCTGGGGTATCTACAAAAGAATCTTGAATCCAATACCTATCATTGTTAAAAGTGTTGAAAAGAAGACTGACATGGAGCCAAATGTCAGTCGTCCCACTCTGTACCCACAGTTGGCATAGCTTGCATACTGTAGAAACAGTTGCAGCTCCGATCGCTTGCAAAATGGATGAGTCCTGTGCCAGTCTTCTTTATTCATCATGTTGAACTCGGCAAGCATTTGCTGGCACTTTCCTGTCAGTACAGTAGCTTTGTAGCAAGGATAAATCAAGACATACGCATAAATAACTGCTGAAATTACAGTATAGCACATGACATTCAGAAAATGAAGAAGCAATTGAAAATTAAGCAAAAAGTTTGCCACCCAGATAACACATGGTAAAGTGTACAGAATCCAGTGCACAATAAACCATGGCTTGAATGCATTGGATGTACCAAAAATAATCTTGCACAGTTGTTGGTGCAGTTTTATGATGTTATCTAAATCTTCTGATGCCTTAATGTCAGCTACACATCTGTCTATGAGGGTTTCTAGGGATGAAATTGTAATTCCAAATACCCAACAAATCATAAGACTGGACCATTTTGAAATACAGTAAGCCCAAATGGCAACAAAGTTTGAGGCAAATGACTGCTTCTCATAATCGCCATTAATCAACTGCCACAAGGCAAATGAAATTAAAGCAAACAGAAAAAATAAAATTTTGCAGTTGAGCTTTGTCCATCTTGGGAGTTTTGTCAATTCAAGTGTATTTTTTTGGCTCACACAGTTCTCTTTTAATGGAAGCATCCAAAGAATCCAGAGGAAGGTTACATGAGATACCAGTCGTGAAAATACTACCACTAAAAACAGCAAACTTGATTTGTTTACGGGCGAAATGAAATGTACCCTGTTCACTACAAATGAGGAAGATTTATATGTACTGTTATCACAGAGAAAAAAATCCACAATGTTACTGTCTAGGGCACTACCTTGAGTAGGGCATAAAAAAGTGTACGTTATACTCTGGATAGAGTAGTAAATATCAACCAGTAGGAATGTCAGAGCAAAAACTGCACGCCATTGCCGACGAGGATTCCACAATCCAAAGGAGAGGGCAAAACCTTTCAGAAGCAGGCCTGAGCTCATTAGTTTTTGGATATGACGAAATGGAGATGTGCATCTTGTTGTTTCATGGTCGTTGATCAATATCTTTTCTGGAAAATCTTGAAGCTCTTCGTTTGCATCCATGACTATCTTTTGAGAGGCTACTTGAAGTCAACTAATTAGAAATATCCTAAATTACGAGTCCAAATTCCCAGAAACTAATTTATAAAAGACTTCCTGTTACGCACCCATCCAATTTCGTAGAATTTAAAGGTAACTTCTAATTACACTGAAAAGAACCGAAAGTCACGTGTATCTTGCATATACCATATATTATTTACGTTAGCATATTTTTGTATCTAAATGATCGTGATAGCAAGAGAACATATATACCAATGAATAAATTAAATACAAGTAAGAACAATAATGTAAGTGAACCGACAAAAGGTTGGGGACAATAAA
>JAAAQI020158152.1:0-10032 GCA_011800005.2 Stichodactyla mertensii | reverse complement strand
GTTTGAGGTTTATCCATATTAATGTGTCTTCTCAAGCGTTACCATTAAACAAAGGAAAAAGTCCCAAAGGAATGACAGGTCACTTGTAATCGGAAAACAAATACACCCATAGTAATTCATATTTGGGGGAGGAGGGGTGGGGGTTGGAAGGGATCTTGAGAATGAAATTAGAAGGGTTCGTAATTTTGTGTTTTATACTTTCTAGTGCTACCTCAGCTGTCACCCAGAAGTGAAAGTTCTGGATCCATTGGATTGTGTTCAAAAACTCTGCAATCGTTTGGTCAGTTATCAGGTCATGAAGCAATGTGAATTTGTAGAAGATGGTGAGAAATTGTTTTGTATGCAAATGATAAACCTACCTTATGTATAATGGTATATTGACAATTAAAGCTTTTGAAATCTACTTGTCATAGGTATAAGGACTTATATGCCTAACTTTGTGAGAATAGATTCATCAGATGTTGATGAAAACATTAGAAGAATTAGAGCAGCAAACGTGCGGTTTCCCATGGGTAAGTCCATGGACCCGTATTTTTTCCTGTTTTCCCAACTTTCCTTCATTTCTTTCCTTTTCCTTCCTTTCTTCCTCTCATGTTTTCCCTTTCCTCTATTCCCTCTCTCCCTCTCTTGGCCTTTCTTCTCACCTCCAACCTCCCAGATTTACCTTTTACATCATTTTTGAATATCCACTTTTCTCTTCTTGTTGGATACACAGTTTGTAAACCACTCATTGGACATGGATCTGATGAGAGTCACAGAGTAAGTATTGAAAAGGCCTCCAGAGGTTTTAGTTATACCAGGCACTATAAAATTGTGTGGGCTTTAGAAAAAGAGAGAAAAATGTTTTTCATGGCATTAAAAAGCAAAGTAAATTTGAAGACATTCTAATGAAACAAACCTTCAACATTTTGAGAACTACCGGTATCTATTTTGAAAATAATGCTAGATATTTTTTGTTTTCCAATATACGATACTAATTTCTGTATCTATTGTTTTCATTTTAGATGTCCTTGATATTCACTGACGATGGTTTAAAAGACGTCTCACCCCCTTGCGTTGTACAACATTTTGTTAATCATAATGCAATATTGTATAAAGTAGGTGTTACTGTATCTTGAGAGAACGCATGGCGTAACATAAATGTTAAGTGTTTACATTATTTTTATAGGTCTTTGTAGCAGCAAATCGATACCATACTGTACATAGACCATCCATAAAAAATTTTTATAAGAAAAAGGGTAAGAGGAATGAAATTGTGCTCAGTATTTAATTTTAAATAGATGGAGAGATGGATGGGAAGATGGATGGAAGGGAAGATGAGTTGAAGAGTTTAAGAGAATGGTTCTTGAAATGAGATGAGTGGATGGATGGATGGAGAACTATAAGTATGAGTGAGTGAACGGGAGGATGGTTGGATAGATGATTTAATAGAAACATGGATTGAAGAGTAGAAATGAAAAAAGATGGATCAGACAAAGGAACCTGGGAAGTTAGCAATTGATAAATTATTTTCTATCTTCTGAAATGTTTGCTCAGTAGTTTTTGAATATATTTTATTGCTGTCATTTATGTCATGTATTCTATACCATGGATGGATGAAATAGTTTATCCTATTTTCCGACTCAAAAGGGATAGATTTAAGGTTATATTAATGTATTTATTTTCCTTTTTTGCTTATCAGATGAACATCCCAAGACAATCTTTTTTAATAGCCATGATGTTTCCAAAGCAGACGCCTCCTCACACTTAAGTCAGGTAATATTAATGGGTTATAAACTTACTAAGACAGTCATTAGTTTTCCGTCTTTGCTTGCCATTAATTGGGTCACCAGAATACAGAATAGTTTTAAAAATCGTATCAATAAAATATCATAAAATTTGTATTTTAAAATTTAATTTTTTAAAGCTGGATGAAATTGACAACACAAGCAAAGCTACCCCAACTGATGATGTAGTCGTAGCTAAAATAGTCAGAAAACTACAACAAAAACTGGTAAGCTGTTAATGTTCTGATCATACCTATTATACATGCAACCTTTAGTAGATACTCTTATTCTCCAACTTCATTGGGTACTGTATATTTATAGCATGTCTTCAGTTTCTAAGGTTTTATAATTTGTATTTTGGAAATCATCATCATCATTGATAATCAGTCATCAACATCAACATCAATAATCCATCATCATCACTGATCAATTTCTCACCATTTCCTTTAATTTTTTCCAGGGTCTTTCAATGTTTGGTATTGACATTGTTATAGAAAAAGGAACCACCAATCATGTCGTCATTGACATCAACTATTTTCCTGGTATGAAAATATATTCATAATTATAGTTCCTGAAGATATAGGGAAGCATGGGTGGTGTTTGCTGTTAATGCGCTGCCTCTCACCACTGGGGTCACAGGTTCAATCCCTGGACCTGCTATCTTATGTTGGCTCTCTCCTGTGCTTGGAGGGTTTTTCAATTCAATCTTCAGGCATGCACCTTAGATTCGAGCCTAGCTCTGTAGTGAATCACCCATGTAGTTTCACAACAATGAAAAGCTTTGTAAGTGTCCATACCCACCCCACAGGGTATGAGAAGTAATGAGAATCTGTGGTTTTCTCTAGTATTCTTGTATTAAGACTTCCTGGGCAGGTGGGTTAGAATTAATCACACCTGAGAAGGGAAGGTATGAATATTTTCTGAACCACATCACAGCATAAAAGAAATAATTATTTCCATGATCAGAGTCAAGCCTTGAAAAAGATTCTCACTAGATTCTCACTCCTATCATATTGTTTAATTTTCATTTTTTCCAGGGTATGAAGGAGCTCCATCATTTCCAGCTGATATGGTGAACTACATTAATCAAATCCTGTATTCAGATCAAAATGGCCTAGTAAATGTTCATGCACATAAATGAAAATGCAGTCATTCACACCTGAGGAAGATTAATAACAAATCATCCATCTTGTTCTCCTCAGATAGTTACTTACAGTGCATTTCACAGAACTTTTGACAAGCAAGTTCCAAATTTCCTTGGAAATTCCGAGTTCAATTTGGAAGTTCACAGTGAACTTCATTGGTGAACTTTTAACTTACTTTCCATGCAAGGTTGGTAATTAATTTTAATCAACTTCAAGGTTTTTAAGCTGATTGAGAGGGGAGCGCAAAGTCAGGCAGTGCTTTGGCTAAGGATGGCTTCAAGGAGAAAAGCAAAGTTCATGGTGAACTTTCAAAGTACAACTTGAAATTCAGAAATTCTGAACCCACTTGTCAAAAGTTATGTAAAAGGCACTCTAATATCATCATCATTACAGTGGGTTCAGGTTGAGCATGTAAAAGTGTCCTTTGTCAAGATCACTGAAACAGTTTAATTCTCACATTGTCAACCTGAATCTGCTGTGATAAACTGCTATAATCCTTTTAAAGTATTGTAAAGGGGATACAACTGAATCCACCGAACTGTGGAATCGTTAGGAAAATTTGTATGATGGTGCCGCTCACAAACGTCTGCGACTCTGCCCACAAACACAAAGGAATGTGTTTCTAAATACCATCTAAATATTTAACTGTTGATGGGAAAAATTAGCACTTCTCTTTGATATTTTTTATACAAAATTTCCAAAATTTATTCCTGTCATAGAAGATTTGTCTAAGAATAATTTTGTCCACTTTTCTTTATCCTTTCCGTTGTTATATTCAATTTTGATTCGATTTTGAACTTATATTTTCTGCTTTCCATGTTTACATCTAGTCAAACTACCTGTGTCGCGTCTAGGGAATTTGTGGAATTTATCAAAGAAAGTAGGCGTGGTCGCAATATACAAATTCGGTCCTATTCCACAGTTCGGTGGATTCCGTTGTAAGCAGACATTTAAACTCTGCACCAAAGTAAAAGTTAAAAATCACAGTCACAGAAAATTAAATAAAAACTCTAGGAAAATTTGAAGGTAAATAATGGTTTGGTAAGTTAATTTTACAGCATTTAACATGAATTATGGAAAAAGATTTTAAAAATATACAATTGGGATGTAATTTTATTTTGCAGTATTAACTGTATTAATGAAAGTTTCATTATTTAACAGTTTTGGCATGCCTTCTGAATGTTGGGCCACAAAAGAAGTGGGAAAATGAAAATAAAAAATGCACCTCTTTTGAACACATGACATCATCTGCCAAAATGTCGTTGATATTTTTTAGTTCCAATGACCTTAATCTATGTACATGAAACTTATCAACAAAACATCAAAGTGAAAACATTCCATGCTTTTGTATTTCTGCAGATGATGCCATCCACAATCCAACTTGAACAATAGCCAACCAATCACTCTTACACTGGTTTTCCCAGTGGAATACATCTTGTCCCACAAACAACAACATAAACTGCCTGTTTTCACAAACTTTTGAATTGCAGGGTATTATTTAGCTTTAAATCATTCTTTTCTTTTCATTTAAGAAATGAAATACTTCTGCATTTTCACATGCTTATGAAAACTGAGATGCACTTGGGAGAATTTTTCCAAATGTGCCGAGGTTTTTATGAGCATGTAAAAATACAGAAGTACTGTATTTCATTTCTTTTATAAAATAATTACAGATTCTATGATGTTGACGGGCTAATGAAACGTGGCTATTCAGCTAATCAGAGTGTGTGTAGTATCTAAATTATTTTATAAATGAATTTATTGTTGGGATTTCCTTCCGATTTAAAAAGCCCCAGGATTTCTCAAGGTTATTAACCTAGGAGTACCAACATGCTGCACAACAGCCAACTTTGGTTAACACAATCATAACATTTCTGAAATGAAAAATAAAAACTTTACAAATAAAAGGTGAAAAATTAAATGCAAAGTTTTTTTTTTCATGTAAAGGATGTTTGAGAGAAATCCTCATAAAAAAGGCCATTAAAATAATTTTTACTTTGTTCTTGTCTTTTGTTTTGGGCTAAGAAGACTGATTCCATGTCTTTTTTTCATTTTTTCCCCCCTCTTTCCTTCAGTTCTATTTTTTCATTCCTATTTTCTTTCTTTCCTTAATTTTTCCTTTGAACTTTCCTGGTAGTAGCATCAACAGCTACTCTAACATCAGGGAATAATTTTTTCACTATGAATTATTATCTTGCAATCAAGATTCTTTGTTTTTCTTTTGTTGTTTCCTTGGAGATCCTCAATTTTGCTTGAATAATCATGAAACTTGAGAATGAAGTAGACCAAGTATACATATATAATTCCTTTTTGTCTACTCCATCCTTACCTTGAGTCTACTATTTCATAGTCAAGTAAATTGGGAGGAGGGAATATCTCTGCCACTCTATGGAATGTTAAAACTCATGAATAATTAATGAGCCAAACAATAGAAATCAGTCACGACCATGAAGGAGTTTTTGTATCTCTGATATAGAATGGTCTTCATTTTCATAAACTTTAACTTGGATTTTCTGCCAAATTTAGTTCATTCCTCAAAAATTCAGCAGAAAATGAGAACGTACATACCTAGACGTTTAAGCCATCTATAAAATGAGTAGCCAGTGTTTTATCAAATATCAAAAACCCTCCGCTATGCCTTGGGTTTTTTATACTTGATAAAACACTGCTACTCGTTTTATAAATATTACTCGAGATTTGAAATCACTTGAGTACTAAAACAATCAACACAACACAGTGAAATGGCCAACATGCCTCTAAACTCGCTCATTACACCCAGCAAAAATGTTTCAGTGGCACTGCAAGTCTGTTCCCATAATTTCTTTCACAGTCATATTCAAACCTGCTCTAGTAAGTGTATCCAAGGTCCACTGCTGGCCTTGGTAGCTGCAAAATGCGTTTGTTCTTATCACTGTCTTGCTGTATGGATGTACCATCATCCAAATGATCTTTCTTCAATGTGTAGTCAGAATTTGTTGAGTTTAAAGAATCAAAAAGGTTTTCTTTCTTCACATCAGAAACATCCACTGCAGTTTTTTCATTAGATTCTGACTCTTCTAGTGATGACACACTTTCCTTTTGAATTAATTTCTTTGATTTTTTAGGTGAGAAATCAGATTTCAATGGATGGCTGAGGTCAACACTAACCTCCTCTGTAGATAAAGCTGAGGAAATTTTCTTGTCCTTAACCTGTGAGCTTGCAGAGAGAGATGAAATTGATGCTGTATCCGAATTGTCATTCTCAGGTTCACTTTGTGCTTCCCATATCAGAGATTCCTCAAAATCATCAGAATACATTGATAATGCTGTTGATGTACTAGATCTGATGGATGGTGATGTGACAGACTGTCTTCTGATTGGTTCTGGCAGATCTGGGCTATGTATTCCTGTGTGCCCGTGTTTGGTAGTCATGGTTACTGGGAGTTCTGGTAGTGGAACATCATCACTTCCAAAACTTGAACCTCCATCTGAGTCACCTGAATATAAGAATTCTTTTAGACTGTAATATATTGTAATTCAATCAAAGGATTGCTGATCTGATGTTAATATATGCACTGGAAGGCCACCATAATTCACCCTTAAAAGGTTCAAAGAAAGACTGGGCATGAATATCTCATCCCCCAAATCAATCCCAGAATGCAATGCAAGGTGGGAGCACTTTTTCATCTTGTCCCCAAATTCAGACCCATAACTCTGTGCAAGACAAGATCGATTCCAGTCCTTTGAATTTTGGAAAGGTGAATTATAGTCTAAGATAGAAAGAAAGGGTACTTTGTGGTCTAGCTTGAAGTGTTGTCTTATATAGTCTTGTCAGGGTCTAGCTTGACGCTGAGAACACCATATAAGGCATGGTAAACAATAGATGCTTGTACCCAAGCTAGACCACAATGCACCATGTTTGCTATCTTTGAAAAGGTATATGGTGACAGGACCCTTGGTTAAAGTGTGAGAAATATTGTAAAATAATACACAATATGATCACACAATGTCATTTCTGTGTACCTTCAACTTGTGGAAGATAAATATCTAAGCTATTCTGACTAGCAAGACTCCTTGTACTGCTGTTTCCAACATCTGCTTGAATATCTTCTTTCTGTAGTTTCCTTGGTGTAGCTTTGTTTTCAAGTGTCTGTGCTGCTGGTTTTTCACCTTTTGAGTCTGAGGTAGTTTTTGGTTCAGAAGTCAAAGCTAATTCTAAAAGGCCAAAAAGAAAAATTAGCCATTAAATTAATCCATTCATCCACTCATCTCAACTCAGCACAATTGATCTACAGTCTATTTGATCCCTGAATGTGAAATGTGGCTGAACATCATCAATAATTGTCTGTTGGTGAAAGATCTTTGCTCATGTGACAGTAATCCTATTGGAGGGCAAGAACAAAACCTACCATCATCAGTTTGCACACCAGCAGACACTGTTACACCTTCCTGTCCTGCACCAGGACTTGTAAATATTGTGTGTGTTTTCCCCAAACCCTCATGAACCAATTCCTTCACCATTTCTGGTCTCTGCCTTGAATGAGTGTGTAAATCAGACAAGCTCTTCTTATCCTCACTACCAGCATCATTAAGCCTGGCAGCACTTTTTAGTTTTCCTTGTTGATGCATTTCTAATCTCATTAGCTGTGTTCTTGTTGTTCCATAGGTCAAACTAGTCTGCTTGAATTTAACCTTCTTTGGAATGACTTGTTGGTTTCTTTTTTTGTTTTTTGATAAAAGAGATTTCTGTGCAGCAACTTGCAAACAACACTCTCTTGTTCTTGGAACTTTTTTAACGTCATAAGGTAAAATATTTTCTTTCTTAGGTTCATCAGTTTTACTATCTGATGGACACAGGCCTTGTTTCCTTGTCCGCAGGTAAGTAAGTTCATCAAGCAAGGCATTCAAGAGTGGAAGATCCTCAGAATCAAGTCTCTTTTCAATTGCATCAATTTTTCTGTCACTATTGCCTTGATAAGACACAACAGTGCTTTCTGTTTTAAGATCCTCTGTCTGAACACAGACAGATGCACACCCAGTACTGCCATCAGGCTGAAGTAACTCAGGTTTATAATAAATAAAATCAACATCATCATCTCCCACCGCATAATTCTTTTTGCTGTGATGTGTTTCCTTTTGTCCTTGTCTTTCTGTTCTCTTGTTACTTACATTTTCAGCATGTGAATTGAAATTGTAAAACAGAGGAGGTGGACAAACTGTGTTAGTTATTGGAATTACATCTTCTTCTGTGTCTTTGATATGAGTTTGTTTCTTATCCTGGAGTATTTCATGTGTACGTGCTGTTGGAACAGGTTTATCTGTTTGGGTCTCACTATGCTGCAGTGTTGGCTCTGATTCCAATTTCCAATTTTTCTCTTTTAACTTCACATCACAATTTAGTTCAACATCTACATCTTCAAGCTCAGAGCAAACATCGTTTTCCTTAGAATTAATATCTTTTTCTTGAGTCTTTTTCCCCCCTTTTCTGGACATGATAGATTTTGTTGGAACATGAGGCATTAGACTTCCTCCTAAACTCATAAGTCGGAAAGAAAGTTGAATTTGTCCAACGACAGTGCCCATTAGGTTAAAAATATCAAACATTCCTTCGTCTTGGCAAACAGATGGATTAGAGATGCCATACTTTTTAACATCGGAGGATATTTTACTGATTGCATCGCTTAGAGAAATCACAGTGCTTCCAATTAACTTGGGCTTTTTGTGCCACAAATCGATCAACATGACATACAATGGCGTTGACTCCAGCTGATGTTGTAAGCTAGAAATGTTAGCTTTAAAAAGGCAAGATTTCCCCTTTTGAAATGGTATGTTCCCATAACGGTCTCGTAATTCTGACTCTACGTGCTCCTTAGGGATGCCGTGTATTCGTGTTTTTTCGAGTAGCTTTTTGGTAGAAGAAGGAGAAACGAGATGGATGATTAGTGTCGGATAGTCCAACAGACGGAAACCTACTGCAGGAATAACACAAGATACCTTGACTCTTGCTACGCTCTCCACGTGCAGTTCCAATGAAAATAGACTCTCGCTCATGTTGATAATCTAACTCATCCTAAATTCGCCTTTTTTCTGGATTACTTCTTGAGTTCAAAAACAAAAAATAAACTAAACAAACTTTATTTCTGCCGCCATTTTGGATTTTGGAATGTGCGCATGGCTTCGTGCGCGACACCGCTGCCCTTTTGCTTGCTGGCTTTTAGGAATGAATGAATGAATGAACGAAAGAACGAACGATTGATTGAATGAATGAATGAATGAATGAATGAACTTTATTTAGAAAAGGTTTAAAAAGTATTCATAAAATACACCAGTTTAGCACAAATAGTTAATCTTATTATATTACTAATGATTAATATTCCCTTTGACTCAAAATGTCAGCGTTATAATCCTTTTTTTTAATTATTATCATTATTTTTTGCTCTTCAGCTTCCAATTTTATTTAACAACACTAACGGACAGTTTTAAAACCGTTTTTGCAGTTTCAATATATTGATTCAAACCTCCACATCTTTAGGAATCAAAACGGTGTCTATAACATGAACAACGCCGTTGGAGACAGGTGCATCAACGAAAATAACATTAGCGTTGTCAACCGTCACTGACCCGCCCGATATGTGAATGGTGACGTCACTCCCTTCTAGGGTGGGCACAGTCGCGCTGTCAGTCAGACCTGCAGAACAGAAGGTCCCGGATACCACGTGATATTTGAGGATCTTGGTTAACAAGGGGATATTCTTGAGGATTTCTTTCAGTTTCTCGGGAGGAATTTTGGCAAAAGCAGCGTTTGTTGGTGCAAATACTGTACAATAAGCAAGAGGAAAACATTTGTGAGTAAATGAATAAGGTGAAAATTTAGTCAGGTATGAGTGGTGGGAGATGAAGGTCCAACATTTTGATAGTTTGTTCCCCTTTGGCCTCATGGTCCCCCCTCCCCTCGTCCCCTCCCCCCCTCCCATCTTAAACACACAAAAAAATCCTGACTAAAGTAGGAAGTATATTTGCATAGGAGCAGCAGGATCGACCATAGAGAAATTATATAGGAAAACAAAATCGCGCGTTTTAAAAAATGTTCTACTACTTTTTTATTTCAATGTTCGGTTTTCTCGTGTTACCTGGCACACCAT
>JAAAQI020158130.1:0-10035 GCA_011800005.2 Stichodactyla mertensii | reverse complement strand
GGTCAAGCTCGGAAATCCATATTGCGCCTCAGCTTTCAAGGGAATGTCTCGGGGGTATGGTTAGTGTGTTCACAGACTTTTTTGAATAAATTATCGTGACAGACCCGGGTTCGAATCCCGAAAGGGTCACTTAATTTTTAACTTTTTTTTTTACTCCTTTTATTTTTCATTTTATTTTATTTATTCATTTTATGTGTATACTTTTACTTGTGGCAATCAAGACAACTTTTTTGCCTGAGGTTTTTGCTTCGTTGCACAGTAGCCATCTTTTTAAATGTCTTCTTCCTTTAGAATGTTGCTTGAATAGTGAAATTACTGACTATATACCTTCTCGAATAGGCGCCGAACATTCCTGACCACACCCATTGCTGCAACATTTCTGATCACCCTGGCAATCCTTGTCGTCACCACATTTATTCATACAAACCCCTAAATGATCAATGCCACGATGAGGACAAACTCCAGGCTTGGCTGAAAAAGATATAAATCACTTTGTTTAGACTGGTTTCGCCAAATCGACGGAAAAAAGCCGAGTTGTTAGCACTTGCTGGAAATTAGTCACACAAACACTCCATTTTTTACGTACCTCTTAATACAGCTGATGTACAAACGTGCCCACATCCGTTAGAACAGCATTTGCTATTTCCATGGCAGTCATTGTCTTCTTTACATTTTTCTACGCAAGCGCCAACCTGTTGGGGTTTGACTGCTGGACAGAAGCCTGGCTTTGTTGGAGCAGTGGCGCACTTGCAGATATCACAGCCGAATTGATCTTTGACGAAACCGTATCTGCAGTACATTCGACACATATATGGTCGGCAAGCTGGCAAAAAAATGACAGGAAAAGGTTAGGTGTTTTGAAGTTTCAGACAAGTTAGACTGAAATCAGCAGCTACACACCTCGGTTACAATCAGGTTTTCCGCGAATCTGTGTGTTGGCCACAATCACTCCAGTCGTGCTATTCACACACCAGCAGTATCCAGTCGAAGGATGACATTGAATTTGACTAAATGAGCCATCATTCTCACACTGAGGGACGTAACGACCAACTAGGGCAGGAGTTCCTGGGATGGAACCAAATCATAAATCTCATTCACATGCACTACATGAATGACTTACAAAACAAACAGAAAGGATTTTGAATAATTCGTGGAAAAGATGCAAAAAGATTTTCGCTCTGAACCAATGAAAAAGCTTGAAAGCGCACACTATCCAATCAGAGTGCAGGAATATGGAAGCCTTCAAAGTGGTACGCAAAGCATTGCTTTCCACGCACATATTGAAATTTCTAAGTATTCTTGTACTTGCATAATTTATTTATGTTTTGTCATCAGTACCTGTAGTCTTTTGGCTTTGTAACTGACAGAGAGTCATTGCTGAGGAAAAAACAAATAGGAAGTTGCGACACGTGAACAATGGATCTTTTTAACACTCATCTGATTCCATTTCTCTCACACCTTCTCTCCTTCAAAACCCTTCAAGTACAAGAAAACATATTACTTACAGCTTTTACCAACATTAGGACACGTTGGCTTGGTGAATCGTTTCCTGGTTCCCTGTATTTCACGTCCATTACTGTCCACACACCAGTAGTAGCCTTCGTGTTGTTGAATCAACTCGTAGTTTCCTTGTGCATCACAGCGAGGTCTAAAAGCACCGAGAAGACCCATAGCTTGCTGGCGACGAAGCTGGCATGGAGTGAGGCCTAAAGAAATAATCAAGACGAGGAGAAAAAGTACTTTAAGAGCTGTCCTCCTCCCCCTCTTCCCTTCCCGCTCCCCCTTCCCGCTCCTTCCGACCTCTAAGTCAATGACCAATCAGATTCCTTGTATCATTTTCGCGCCAAAACGTTTTCGACCGCAGTACGCGCGCGCGTGCGTCTACACACGCTTCGTCGCTTCAGAAACAAAATGGCGGCAGAAGAGAACGAGAAACATGGCCAAAAATACAAGCATTTTTCTTCATATAACGTAAGTTTTTCCTTAAATCTTTACTTCTACAATCACCTTACACCATAGCTGAATACATTTATTAATTGACAATCACCTTACACTGTGGCGTAGCGAGAACCCAGGAAAAGGAAAACTTTTTTGGGGGGGCGCCCATAGTAAAAAGCTGAAAAATATTGAATTGTTAATATTTTTTCTTTAATAAGCTTACATTTTAACAAAATTACCCAATTTTTTGGGGGGGCGGCCGCCCCTCCTTGCCCCCCCCCCTCGCTACGCCCCTGACCTTACACCATAGTTGAATACATTTATTAATTGAATTTAGATCTTTACTATTTCGAATAACGAATAATGTTTTTCGAGGGTGGTTTATAATCGATGTCAGACTCACCTTTTGAACAGTCAACTGCATTGCCGTTAGAGTCTCTGAATTCCACACGACACATATTGCAAGGATCTGAGAAACATTGGGCTTGGGGATTACCGGGACACTTAGCAAAATTACACATGTGAAGGCAAAGCAAGAATGGTCGACCATTTGGACAGGCTAAAGGGAAAAAAAATATATTTCAGCTTCATTAAAAGAATATGGTTATACAATAGGATAAGCCTTAATTATATTTTATCTGACAGTAAAACAGAAAGGGTCCTAAAATATGATATATTTTTGCATCCAAAGCATAGCTGCATAAATTATGACTGTTTTCAAAATCATTATCATCATCCAACCATCATCTTTATCATCATCATCATCCTCATCACCATCATCATCATAACAGTCTACTGTACCTGTGAAAATTGGAGTCTGGCACATGTAACCACATTTGGTGTTACAACACTTATCTTTATTATCACAATCTCCATCAGATGCACACTTCCTTGCAGAAGAACAGGACAATTTGGCATCTCTTGGTTGCTTGAAAGGACAAAATCCATCTTTTACTGCTTTCACTGTAGATAAAAAAATTCTTTAATATCTGACACTTTCTGGTGAGGAATTTCTCCTACTGTACCTGATAAGTTAGAGCAGTCTGGTTGACCTCGAACTCTTGTGCCTGCTACTTCTTTGCCTTTGTTATCAACACACCAGCAAAATCCAACTGAGCCCCAGCACTGAGTGTGTTTGTAGGTACCATTAACTTCACATTCTGGAACAAATCTCCCTATTGGCTGCAGTCCAGCAGGGTCAGACTGAAGAGCTTTTGCACGCTCCTGTTGACATGGTGTAATTCCTACAAATAATATGAATAACTGAAAAAGTCAAAATGCAACATGGAGCACTTTTTAACTTGTTTGACACACTTTCTGTGGAAGATTTTTCTCCCTCTTTCATCACATTACATTATTTCACATGTTGTATTGTGAAGACATTAAGAAACAGAATGTATAATTAGGTCTCCCTGCACCCAATAGAAACAATCCCTAGTAAAACTGCCCCATGAGAGGGGGGTTGGCAGCTCCCTGCTAGGACCATCTCTATATATGCTTCTGTATTGTAACGTACCCTTGTTGCAGTCTTTGATAACTTTGCCTGTATCATCAAGATACTCAGCCTTACAGGTGCCACAAGGATTCACTCGGCATTTAGCATTAGGATATGCAGGACAAGATGACCATTTGCACAAGTCCCTTAAGCACGTAAACATTGGTTTGCCTGCTGGACAAACTGCAATGATAAAGTCTTTTAGTAATCTTGGAAAACCTGAATCCTGGAATGACTAGATAGAATTTAAGTGCATGGCAACAACAGTTTTTATGCTACACCATTTTCCTTTGTTAGACCTATTTATAGAATAATATACCACATACACAACATTCACAGACTTCACAGTTTCTACGAATGCATAAGAATTTTACCTCCGACGTCAGAACTATTACAGTGAGGCATCCCTCTGACTATTGTTCCCAGTACAGGACTTCCTTCCACATCAACACACCAGCAATAACCTGTAGAACCATAGCACTGTACTTGTTGGAATTCTCCATCACTATTGCATTGAGGGATGTAACGGCCAACCACTGGCATCGCTGATCTGTTTCCAGGTTTTCCAATTCCAAGGGCTTCATTTCGCAGGCTCTGACATTTTGTGAGACCTATCAGAGTTTATTAGAAATAATGTTTGTTTGGAAATTGGAAATAATGGGTAATTTATGTTACAAACTTGCATAACAACAGGAACTGATCTTTGGCTACCTCAGTCTAATTCTTAGTATCATAAACATTACGTCCCCCCAGATTTCCAGCCCTCCTTTGTCTCAGTTGATTTACACAAGCAATTAAGATGCATTGCAACATTCTAAGGCTGCAAATACTATACTTACACTTAATTCTCCTATTGTACTGGTCAAGGAATTCTGGTTTGCATTGTCCACATGGATTTACGCGACAAGATGCTTTCTCATATCCTGGGCATTTGGCTGCATGACACATCATAGGATCACACTTCAGCTGTGTAACTCCAGCAGGACACACTAGGACCAACAAAAAATGACCAATAATACACCATTAATAATAGCTAGCACAGTAAGAGCTTTTCTGCTTTTTAGAAAGTAGAATTGCCATATCTTCTTGATTGTCCAAATTTAATATCACTTTCTTCCCATACCTACCTGATACAGTACAGTCGAGGTCTGGTGATCGAGATCTAGTACCAAACCATTCACGCCCATTAGAGTCAACACACCAACACTGACCAGTAGAAGCATGGCATTGCTTTTCTTGGAAGCTGCCATCTGCTTTGCACTGTGGGACAAAACGGCCAATGGGAGGGAGCTTCATAGCTTCATCTACCTGCTTCTGGCATAGTGTCTTCTCTGCAACGTTAGAAATACACAGCGTTACAGGGCTTGGAATAACAGCCTGCCCATGGCCAAAATGCAGGTCAAATTTTACTAGTGGCAGGTGAAAACAATATTTTGAACTGCCAAATAGCATGGGAAATTTTACTCTACCAAAATTTCTTGTCTTGCCAAAAATAAAAAAAGGATTTGGTCATTTATATTTTCTATACTGAAGCGTATATTCACCTGATGATATTATATCTTCATGTTCAAGTTTAAGTTACTTAAGTACATACCTGGGCATTTGGGTCTACCTCGGATGCTTGTTGACATATCAGGGACACCCGATCTCTTATCAACACAAAAGCAGTAACCTTCATGGCACTGTATTCTTTCAAATTTGCCATCTTTATCACATTTGGGTTTATATTGACCAAGTAACTGCTGATTGGTTGATGCCAGCATACGTGGACACAGTGTCTCAACTAAAATCACACAAAAAACAAATTCTCATCACTCACAGCTGGGACAATATCCTGAGGATGGATGTATGTCTTAGAGGTTTAGTTCAATTCCTACATTGAAGGTCACATATTGCAAGAAATTCAAAATTTTTTACCACTAGGTCAGCCACTGCAATCGTGTTGACAAAACTGTATTAGGAATTTTCTATCAGTTGCCTTCTGATAATATTAAGGCATAAGCCTTTTATTAATTGTGATTTCCAATATTTTGAGAGCCTTTTCCAACACAAGTGAACACATTCAAGATGCACTAGGTATATTATGTTATTCAAGAGAAATGACGAACCTGGTCCACAATCAACAGGATCACCAGTTGTGACATTGTGAAAGCTGACTTTACACTGATTACAGAAGTCTACCGAACACCGAAGACTTTCTCGAGGCTTTCCTGGACAGCCAACATAATTACAAAGACTTGCTGGACAGTCTACTTTGGTCTGACCTTGAGGACATGCTGAAAAATTAATGAAAATATAACAAAAATATAACCAGTTCTGATTAACAATTAATCGAAGGATTCTACTGGGAGATGGGTTATAGTATCAGTATTAATTTCCCTCTAAGAAGTGAAGTATATTGATACTTTCACTGTACTCACTTGGTTCTGAACACCATGCACCACAGCCATTACTACAGCATTTATTAATACCATCACAGTCTTCATCAGCACCACATGTTATCACGCATGGGCCATATGCAGGAGATGGCTTACAAATACCAACTTTCTCTGTTAACAAAACAAACAATCCGGCAATTTATAGTCATCATGGAAATGTAATAATCACTGAACAGACTGGGGTGGAAAGTCTTCAATTTTTCTATATGGTATTGGTAAATGAGCATTGTGATTGGATGAAATGCACATGTGTTACATTTCCCATTATCATTAATCATTAATAAAGATTATCAAAATCTTTATCAACTTACCAGTTATAGATAGATAAACCTAAAGGAAGAAAGAAGAAGAGTTTCAGAGATGCAAGATGATCTTAGTATGAATAGTATTAATGACTCTAAATATAATCATATTACATGTATTATATCATGCAATCATATTATATATATCACATTTCTTGATTGTCTTGTTAGGAGCTTTTAGGGTTTCACAAACAAGACAGAAATAGTAATTTCATGAGCTATCAATTGTTTTAAATTTTTCATTATTTTTCATACAGGTCCACGACATTATATTTCAGTGGGAAATTACTGAGTACCATACGTTACCTGGCCAAGAACCAGGGCAAGTACGAGTAACATCTGCATAATTATTTCATAGGTCTTGTTATATTCTGAAAAAGATTGAGTTCAAATCTTATTAGAATGTATCAATTACTGCCCCGATTCCTTCACATCCACACCCCTTTAACTACATCCAATGACACTTCACAGATACCAAGTGGATGGATATTTTTGCGAACTACAAATTTGTTACTATTTGCTATACTCAACCACATACATCATTTTGTAAATTATGACAAAATGTACTGTACAAAATATACTTGCTTATTGTACATCTAGCAAACTACGTAGACTAGTATCTAGAATTTTATTATTTAATCACAAGCTATTCATGAGCAAAACGTGTTTTCTCAAAGAAATAATAAAAAACTATTGCAAAATTTTGAATACTACATTACTGACATAATATTATGACACATTTAGGGGTGTGGTCAGCCTGTTATCTCATTGCTAAGAATAGTTCTAGTCAGATTGTTTCCATTGAAAGCTTATCATTTAGCATTTAATTAATTATCTTTATTATATTTCTCATATCGTTACAATTTTAGATTGCGTATTATGCGTATACACATAAATCTTTATTTATCCTTTTTAAATAGTTTTTATATATTTTATTCATTAATATCTACATACATACATAGGATATACTATTATTATTATACAAGACTAGTATTTTTAGTTATTATTGTCCATTATTATAGTTATCCAGTATCTTTTATTGTAGACATTTAGTATTTTAACTATAGTTAGGAATTTATTTGATTGTTGTAATGCGCAATAGATCATTTTAATGTTTTTTGCGCAAGATAAGTGATTAAATTATTATTATAAATTATTGTTTGCCCAACGTAGAGACAATGGAATATTGTGTTACAGGGTAAGGTCAAATTCAGCATTGATTTTGTTATAGATAACAATTAATCGGGTACCATAAAACTAAGTGATTGGAATTAGCCGGAAGTCCAGAAATGGACAGTGTATCGCTGAAAACAATTTCCAATTGAGTGTTATTTTTTAAATTTTTTATTAGAGAAATTTTTAAATTGCGATATGATCCAAATCGTTTGATAAACAAACATATTCCAGATACGTGCCTTGGTTAAGAGTGAAGTACAGCATGTCTATTCTAACCTTCACCTCCTGATATTCCCCTTCACTGTATTGCAAAAGCATAAATTAAGAAACTAGGCCAAATTGTTGGATTTAGCTCCAGCTTACGAAACAGGGAGGCTTGTTCGAAAAACCGGATTTCTGTTTGATATGCAGAGGCAAACAACTCCTGAACCATAGATGATGACAGGATTCTAAGAAAATCTTGTACTTTGCTCGCCACCGCGACATTACATGGTTGTCAAAGTGTTAAGTATTTCTCCTTGTATCCTATAAACTTGACATTAGTCTACATGATGGTAATTAAACAAAATATACCGAGGAAAAAGGATTGTCGACATTTTATAAAGAGCGAAGGATTCAAGAATCGTGAATTATCATAGAAAACACCATAAAAATGAAACAAAAATTTGCTTGCGAAAGCAAAATTTTCCGTATTCATTTATAAGACATTACCGATAACAAGAATATAAGTCTACCCATAACTGTAACCGTTGTCATTTTAGTACATTTTTGTATAATTTTCTAGATCTAAGAACGTCGCTCATGCATCAAATCGAAGAAAATAATCATTAGTGGTAGGTAGACATGCACTTAAATTCCCTCCCAGCGAGCTGATTTGGCTATTAGTCAAACGCAATAATCAGTGAATCTAATGACAAGTTTTGTGAGATTGAGTTATATTCTCACCTGGTCTAAACCGTCCGCCTGATGTTCAGTGCTCTGGTTATAAAAAGGAAGATATCGCGTAGTGCAGCCAGCGTTACCTTATACTTTGTTTTGTTTTGTGCCTGTCACTGCCTGTTACACAGGTAACCCAACGTCTCGGACTATCACCAAGCTTCGCATTTATTCGGGGAGGTAGCTCCCTGGTTTAGTCAGCTTTTGTTTGTCTGTTGTTTCTTTCTCTACTAAAAGCCTAGCAGGCTTAAGTTGAGAAGCTGTCAGAGTGTTTTCTACATGAGCACGTGAAAAACTCCTGCGATATTGAGTCACAGCGCCCCTCACAACACGTCGTACGACCAAGGAGCTGTGACAATTGAATGGCTTCCCCTTGTTTTCGTATATTATCCAATCACAACGCCTAGTGGTCCTAAAGCTTTCTTTCAGAAAGATATGAGCCCCCAGGCTTTTCCTTCCTGCCCCGCCTATCTGTATTACAATTGAACGCTTCTAATGGTTGTATCATCTCTTGTCGTATTTTATTACAGCAGAGAAAGAAACGCGGGAATAAATTTCTCCTTTTCTATTCCATTCCCTTCGTTTATCTTCAGCACCTCCTCCATTCCTAGGTTTGAAACTCAGGTTAAGTCAAGGGTACCACAATAATATGCTCCCATACACTTTTTCAGTGTGGTTATAAATCGACGTTATGATTTTGACCCCCTCAAGTGTCTACTCGATACTGCGTGTCCGAAGTGGTTAGTATGGAATACACGCAAACTGACGGAAAATCAATTTATGCAAATAAACTTTAACTCCTGGAGATATTTGAGTACAAAATCCAAGATAACATTTCCCGGTATGCGGGTACCGGGCATCCCCTCCCCTCCCCGAGCCCCTCCCCAGTAAATAAGGACCATTTTTGGTTACGAGCTCCACAGCAACCGTTAAATAGCTCACAGACATCTCCGACCGCGTGGAACTGTAAAATTAATTAACCCCACGATTAAAAGGCAAGGAAACTAGTAATTACCTTGAAACTCCTCGACATTCAAGTACATCTTAGTGTATACAAGACTGTGATGGTTTATCAAGAGTTTTCATTACAGTACGTATTTTGTATTATAGATGTGGTCTTTATCTCTCAAAATGATATTAAATGTGGGAGAACCTGTGCTTCTGGTGACGTTTCTAAGATATTAAACCCAAGTTAATTTGATTAGAAATCTTCTTTGTGAGTCGGATAAAAACACGTTCTCAATTAAAATAATTGGGAAAAAGAACTGGATAGACCACGAAATTGACCACTAATTGAATATATCTCTTCATCTATTATTATAATTAAATTTAGACTTCTTTTTCATTGGATTTATCCGTCGAATCAATTATGCATACTTGCATACTATACTAGATCCTGCACCAAACTGTAGAGATGATGGAATTTTGTTATTCTGTTGGAAATGCCGGAATTTAGAATATAGTTAATTAATTTCACCTGAAATCTTACGTTATTTACTCATAATGTTGCACACTCTGATTTCTGTGATGTCGTTGTTCGAAAGTTTGTTTGATTATTGTGGCCAAATCGATCGTTTTTTTGATTAAAAAAAGCTCAGTGTTCCTTGATTACAGATGTTTTGTCAATGGCTGCAGCCTTTTACAGTCGAGCCCTTGAGATACTCTTTCACATGCTTTACCACCGTATGCATTGCTACGCGGCCACGAACTTCAGTGTTGCGTATGGCGATTGGCGATTTTTAGCTGTCAA
>JAAAQI020158119.1:0-10036 GCA_011800005.2 Stichodactyla mertensii | reverse complement strand
TGAGAAAATTTTTCGAAGCCCCCCTACTTTTCCTCCAGCCCCTCCCCCCCAAGGGATAATTAATGAACAGTCCCTTAGTACTTAATACAGTATGCATACCAAAATAAAATACAAGAAGCTATGACACTGAAATGACTTATCATTTTCATTCTTCCAAATTTACTTCCCTCAAATCTCTTTTCTCAGCTATTTATCTGCAGCTTTTGAATCCATCTCATTTTTACAATTCTGGAGTTCCTGTGTTAAGTAGAAGATGAGAAGAGACTAGTGTTAAAAACCTGCATTTTACCCCAAGCAGGATGGGGGTGTTGGGAATGCAAGTGAGGGCAGAGGTATCTGCCATTGTTTTTCCACTTAAAGTCTACAATTGGCAAAGCACTGCTTTGTTTGTGCTGAATTCCCTTCTAAATACCTTGTCCCCTGACCTCACTTGCATGTGCAAATTCATAATTAACTGGGGGCAACTCTGACTTCGAGAAATCTATAAATGTGGGGCAAGGGAGCATGACAAAATTGGACTTCTGTTGTTGTGAGATTTTGAGATTTTTTTGGGGAGAGAGAATTACTCTATTTCCTTTTAATTAGTCCTATTTTCTTAAAGCTTCTGCAGGTTTTATTTTGAATCCAATTGCTAATGGCACTACAAACCCATAAAGTTTCTTGCACTTCTGTGTCATCTCCTCATATCTTAATACCTCCTCCCAAGATGAGGGGCTCCCAAAATGCCCTGGAGTAAAGGGAATTGAATAAAGGAAAAGAAAGAGAAAACAAGCAGAGAAATGCAAATTCAATTTGTTAGTGATGGGTTTAGGGGAAGGGTGTTGGGGGTGTACACCCTCCTAAGGACAGGAAAATCCCCTACCACACTACTGTTGAGCCCCTTTTGCTCACAAATACTATGGGTGTACACCCCCAAATGTTAGGCAAGTGTCCCTTATACTGTCAGAGTGCCCCTTTCATGGGTGGAGGCTCCCCTAGAAAATATCCTGGATGTGCACCTGTTTGTAAAAATAATTACAACTTCAATCAAACTTATTTCCTGGTAAGATGAACGATGGGTTCCTGTAAACTATATTCTAAAACTGTATACAACCAAAAACCGGCTTTGAAGAGCAACAATTCCTCGTCTCTCATCTTCTATTGCTATAAAGAGTAACAACAAAAATAATATATATTTACCTTTTTTATCACTGTGCCGTTACCACAACAGAAAACAATAGACCAATAAACCAAACTTCAACTTGTACTACAGCTGCTGAGCTTTCAGAATCCAAATAACTGGGCATAAAACACTTTTTATTTATCTCACTACCAACAAGAAACTTCCTAGAGAGACAGAACTCCGTTCCAGAGTTATAAAAGTCCTTAATCTTGGATCCTTTGAGCGAGGCGTCTCCACAAGCTTCGTATATTTTGTCGCAGAATTCAATGCAAACAGTAAGACGTTCGTCCTTGTAGAAGAGATTTTGATCCGGAGCACAGATGTAGCACATTAAATGGTTCAAAATATCAAGGCATTTTTTGTCTGCGCCAGTCGGTGGAGGAATATTATCGAATATGATATTCAGCTCCTTAGGAAAACAGCAGGACTTGGTACGGTACCAAGTACAGTTCTGTAAATACGGCTGAGGTGAAGGTGCTCGATTCTTGAAGTATGGGCAGAAATTCTCCGCTGTTTGGACTTGGGTCTCTTGAGCAGTCATTTTGCATAGCACAGAGATTATTACGAACCCAAACAAGAAGACAACGGTAACTTTATCTTTTGAAATACTTTGGCATAGAGGAACGCTCATTTTCGACTCGGAACGCGTTTAACAAAGACCCAAGCCTTCAATGATTCGGTGTTGAAAGTATCTTTATTTTAACCCTTGACCCGAAAGTGGTTGAAGAAATCAGGGAGGTGTAAAGGAGAAATCACACTCCACTCGTTGGAAAAATCGCACGGTTATCCTTCGAAAAACCTCCTCAAGTAGAACATCAAGTGTCAAGTTACTCACGGCTCTCAAATTCAGATCTGACAAAAATTAAATATTGTTTTTTGGACGTTTGACACTCGTCAAAATTGGTGTTTACTTTTCAAAAAGACGCTGTCATAAGATAAAAGGAGAAACTCCATTAATAATACAAAAAAACAGTACCTTTTATTTTATCATCTATTTCCTAATTTGGTGTATAATTTTCGTGCTTGGTCCAGCGTATATGGATCTAATTACAAAAGCAATAACAACAATTCCTTTTTAAGTTTCTAGCGTTTTTCATCTTTTCTTTCGTTCCATGGATAATTGTCTTGTTGCTTTTGAGATCCTTCCTTCCGTTATCTAAATTCCTTTTCCCTACTGATTTTATTTTTCCGATTTTGCTATTCTTTTCTTACTCTATTTTTTTAATTTCTCCCGCAGTATTACTTTATTTCACTTGTCTTCTTTTTACATTTTGCTCCTTTTACTTTTTGTTAGTCCCTCCCTTCTCTTCAACTGTTTTCAATTTTTCCCATTTTCTTCTTTTTTTATTTCTTCTTACCTCTTATTCCTTCTTTCTTTTTCCTATTTTGCCTTCCGTTCCTTTTTCACTCTTTTTTTCCTCCATTCATTCCTTGCATTTCTCTTACTTCCTTATCCTTTTACTCAATTTTGTATAATTTCTTTACTTCTCATTAGCTAGACTTTCATGCATTTCTACTTTTTCAGTTTCTCATTCAGTTTTTTCAGTCCACACAATGCTACGTCAAAGCACACCCCAGACCAGGGACAGATCCAGGGGAGGGGGTGCAGAGGATGCACCCCCCCCTCTGAGATGAACTACTTACAGTCAATTGTGGATCTAATATAATTTAATTTGGTGCTTGAGTCCTGATCATAAATGGTGCACCCCCTCAAAAATCCTGCAGGTGCACTTCCTCAAAAAATCCTGCATCCATCCCTGCAGACCATCACAGCTACTACAGCTAAACAGCACTGTTTTCTACTACCTTTTCATAATTGTTCCCTCCTTAGCATGAATTTTCAAGTGGTATCCACTTACAAGTAGCAAGTTTTAAAGCAATCCCAGTCATCATCTCTCTTCATCCAAGGGTATTCTTACTCCCATAGCACTTAGAATATTCGAGGCAGGTCCAGCCAAGCCTTCCTGGCTGCTGTACGACTCCAACAGATTTTTAACTAAATTCAAATCCACATCCACAGGAATTTGGTCTTCCTCTGATGTCATTTTTTGCTGTGATGTGACATTTTCTTTTGATGTCAACTTTGAGGGCAGGCTTTCTTGTTTGGTTGCAGTGTTTGAAGCTTGATTCTGGGTTGATTTCTTTACAGGCATTTCTCCCTGGAATTTCGCAAAGATGTTTTGAGAGTTATGATGGGAGACATTACTATTTTTTTTGTTTTCTTCTCATTCCTCAGGAGTGCCATTCCACACCTCTCCCTCCCCTCCCCACTCCCTGCAAGCATTGCACCCCCACCCCCACCCCACCCCCAATACAGCTGATCAGACAGAGATGAATAAGCACTTCCACATTATTTGTTTTGTTTCTCAGTATTTTTACTCACTCCAGTGGATTTAAAGACTCTTTTTCAGATCTGCACTCCAAAGTTTTTCAGATAATTCCCAATTTCCTTCAGCAAGGGAAGAGGAAGGTGTAAGGCTACAGGTATTGAACGTGATGAACCTCTTCAAGTTGGCTGAATAGAACTCTAGATGTGCTTACTATTTTGCCCCACCGAAAGAAATGGGATTTATATCAATGGAAATATGAAATATTATATTATATTTAAGACTTGGGCAAATGAGATTGGAACATTTCTGAATAGCTCATTTTGGTTACACCTGGCTGTGTGCTAATGAATTTTAGCATGAAAACAAGGCTTGGATTCTAAACAAATTAGGGTTTTTTTGGAATTATTAGAACAATGGAGAATGGAACAAAAGTTACCAACCATTTGGTTTTTGGTTTTTTAAAACTTTGCACCCATAGTTTGTGTGGACATGCACTGGCTAGAATCCCAGCCTCATTTTCATGCTAAAATATAGTATAATGAACATGAGTTATTGTGAGCATGAATCTTACCTTCTCAAAGCTCTTGCCTATCTTAGTGCTTGCCAATTCCTTGTCCATTTCTTCCATGTAACTTGAGAGTTCTTTGCTTTCTTTTGGCATTTCTTCCGCATTTTCTTCACAGCTGCTGTCACTGTAATATTCTTCTTCGTCACTACTACTCGTCCATTGTTCTGTCCTCTCTGAAATTATAATGCATATTTTACAACTATCACTCCCTGTGAAGGGCTTTTCTGTGAGCTTTGTGCTCCACACACACAACCACAACATTCAATATTTACAGCACACAACACTCAACTCACATGTTGATTAATTCATGGAGGGAGAAAAAGCAGAAAACCCAGAGAAAAACTCTTATGGCAACAGTGAAGAGAACAGTGTTCCTCCATGTCTTAATACCATATTTCTCATTTGGACTTTTTCATGATATTAGTTACAATATCCAAGTAACTTCCATTGTGAGGTCACTCCTCACTTACGTCAACAATCTCTACATTCACTCCCAATAAATACATAATCAATTGTTCAAAAGTAAGGGATCACAGTCACCCTCAGAACTCTCCCTAGATACACCTAACCATATTGCCTTGTTAATAGTATACAGCGATATGTCATGTGACAGAAGCCTTTGTTTCATGTGCCAACCAGAGATTGATTGGCTGGTGAAACCAAGCAACTTGTGAAAAGCTTTTGTGAAAATGGTTAGCATGTTGAAATTTAACATGAAGTATCACTATTATTTGTTCTATAAAATCACAATTACACCCTTTGCAAGAAATTAAATTATAAAAGTTAAACATAAGATAAGAGACAAACCTAATAGCTGTTTCATGGTATCCATAAATGAGTCTGCATCAAAACGTATTTCTTCATTTTCATCCTCTCTGTGACAAAAAAAAAAAAAAAAAAAAAAAAAAAAAGGAAAAGGAAAACCAAAAATGAGGAATTTTATTCCCTGTCATTCCCTTGAGTATTATTTCTTTATTTTCTGCTTAGGATTGTAATTAAGATACATCAACATGAAATTTTTAAAATACTTATATTTCTCAAGAAGTCTAATGGGAAAATATTCCCAAAAGATGACGATTCAATAAATTTATTTACAAACAATATGAAGAAAAACTGAAAATTCACCAACTCACCCTGGAAATTCTGCACCTTCATAACTTGAAACTTTGTCTATAAAAGACTTCATTGACTCTGTGACTTTCTCTAGATTAAATTCCTCCTCCTTAAAAAAAAAGAGTTCTTCTTTGAAAGTATTACAATTAAAAAATGATTTGACCAATTTATAAGCATACCGGTACTTATCAGGGACTGTAACTTTGCTTTGTGAATGGAAGCTGTTTCAGTGTTATTACATGATATTCTGTACATCTACTGTTAAGGAGTATTCAAGGAGTATTCAAGGACCCAAAAATGATTTATTAAGGAGTACGTTTAGCCCACTAAACTATGGTTTTACACAGTGTTTTTATTTGCTCACCTAAACTTAATTATACTTCAGTAATGCACTTTCAAAAATTTCATTACAGGGAAGTAACACCTGGTTGATATTGTATTTTGCAAGTACAGTAGTTGTAGGCTAATTGATGCAGAAAACATGCTTTTAAGCATGTAAATTGATAATGCAAAAATTTTGGATGACTTGATGAACAAAGCAGAAACTCATGGAGTTTTCAAGGAGTTAAGCTATATTTTAAAATTTAAGAGTTTTTCAAGTGCCCTTGAAAACATGAATTAAATTCAAGAAGTTTTTAAGGCATTTAAGGGGTAGCACAAAAACTGGGTCATCTTTAACTAGTTACCTTGTGACCATTTGCTGCAGTGGTTTTTTGTCCTGTGTTTACAGTAGTGTGATATTGGGTTAACATTTCATCTAATTCTTCTGGAGTAATATTTAGCCAATTGTCATCTGGTCATAAATCAATAAAGAAATGAAATTAAAGCTCATATAAGTTGGAAATTGTTTTCACCTTTCTAACTTTTCATTTCCTTCCCAGCTTTCCACTATTTCTCCCTGCTATTCCTCTACTGACTTTCCCTTGTGACGCTACCTGCGGGCCAGCCGTACCCTAACATGCCCCATCCTATCCTATCCTATCACATTCCATCCAATCCCATTCCATCCCATCTCATCTCATAGCATTCATATCCAATCCAATCATATCCCATCCTTTCCCATTCCATACAGTCCTATTCCATCCAATTCTACACTATCCTTTTCTGTAATGATATCTCCAACCTCTTCAATAGTAGAGTGGTTTTTATTAACCTGTGAAATACACTTTAGAGTATTACGCTTTATCACACTTTGGTTTTGTTTTTCACTGTGTCTATCTGACTATTACACCCTAATTAGTACACTTTGTTTCATGGGTTAATGAAAACCACTCTACCATCCTTACCATCTTCTGGGGGTAGTGTCTTTTCTTCTTCCCTCATATTATCAACATTTATTTCCCCATTTTGTAACAGAGAAAGAACAATGCTTCCAGGATCATCCATCAACCTATCATCACAGTGAAAAGACTCCAGAAAATGCTGCTCAGCTTGAGATAAAAGTTTATCATACAGAATTGATCCTTCTATTTCTTCCTAAAATTATTTACAAAAATGAAAAACAAATGATTAAATAAAGGAATTACTGAGTTACTGAATGAATGAATAAATAAATGAATGAATGGAAAGAAATGAGATACTGAATGAACGAATGAAAAGAAATGACATACTGAATGAACAAATGAAAAATGACATACTGAATGAACAAATGAAAAGAAATGACATACTGAATGAACGAATGAAAAGAAATGACATACTGAATGAACGAATGAAAAGAAATGACATACTGAATGAATGAATTTATGAAGAAATAAGTGAATGAAAAGAAAATGAAATAAAAAGGGGAAATTTTTCCCAGAACTTTTGAGGTAATTCTTGACACTCAAGACTTACTTTAAAATAACCTTGTTTCTTCAGACAAACAAGATATCTCTCCCATTCAGCACCAGACGGCTTGTTTAAAGACTGTAAGTTAAAAAAACATGCACATATCATTTTCATCCAAATGACAATCTGAGGGCAATGCACACTGTATCATTTCAGAAAATATCCATACCACACACATGGAGTTCCACACACATGGAGAGAGAGGTCGATATGTTAGGCAGTTTATTTATCTCTTACCTGTTTCTCAATGAAGGCTTTACTTTTGGAGCAAAGAATCTCAAAACCACAAGTCTGTATTAAGAAATACAATTACAGTGCGACACGCAAAAGTACGACCACTTTTAATGTATTCGCATACTTTTAGGCACGAGATTTTGCTGACAAATGAGCTATTACTCGCCATATTTGGTAAAACCAGACAGCTTCTCATCTAAATGTGTCAGTTTAACGTACAAAATCCCATGCATAAAAGTATGCAAATACATTAAAAGTGGTCATACTTTTGCGTGTCAAGCTGTAAGATTATTACATCCCTTCTGTTATTACTCTGCTAACAGAGCCTCCTTTGACCTTCATCTGCACATCCAAATAAATCATAGGATCGAGAGATGGCCAAGAAAATATAAATATCTCCCTTACGTAGGAAATAACAGGGTAAATAACAGACTATACCCTCTTCAAACCCTCCTTCCAAGGAAACTTCAAATTGTTCAAACACATTTTTACTCACAATTTTCATTCCTAACTGATTAGCTTTGTATAGAGGACTTGTTGAGGGAGGCAATTCCCATCCTGACATCTTGTCTGGTTGAAAGTTGCGTTGCATTATTTGTGCGTACAAACATCTAGTGAAGCAAACCTACTGACAATGAAGTGTGTAAGACATTAGGGCAGGGTTCATAGATTGGATTCTGCACAAGTGGCTAATTCATAACCATGCTGCAGCTAGGCCATACTTTACAAAAGCTGAAACATGTCTGTAAAACTCAGAAGCGTTGTGTTTTTCACCACACCTACTGTAGCTGTGTTGAACATGTTTCTGTCTCAACTGTACATGGGTAAATGCAGCTTAATGCAAATCCTGTGAGATCTCACAGGTGTACTGATTTACTGGACAGAGGCTCACAGTGAACATGAAGAGAGTCAGACATGATTTTAAGAAGTTCTTACCCTTGTCATTCTTCTTTCTTTAGGAGGAAAATTTTGGGCTTTTCTTGCAGCCTTCATAAATTCCAAAAAAGATGAAATTAAAATCATCATGAGTATGATCATTGTCACTTTCATCATCATCATTACCATCATCATGCATCATCATTATCAGTATCACTATAATAACCATCACCATCATCACAATCAGGACTGCCATAGTTTTATTCTTGTTAATGCCATCATAGTCACCATTAACATAGAGCAGATTTCGTATGACTGTGAAAAAGTCGTGGCACGGTCCTTGCCGTAAGCGTGCCTTGCCGCGACTGTGATGTTTTCTAGAACTCCAAAGTTCCTTGCCGCGTCTTGACCATGTCTACGCCGTGTTCATGCCGTGACTTTTTCAGTCATACGAAATCTGCTCTAACATCACAACCATAATCAAGCAAGCAAGCAATATCACTATCCTTGCCTTGAACCAGAATTAAAACTTCAAGTTAGACATTCCCCCTACATACTGGAAACTACCTTCATATCTATGGGATCCCTGTGGTAGAATGCCTTTACTGCGGCACTAATAAGTGATGGTTTCTCGTCCAGAACAAATTTTATAGCAGGAGGAACAAGACAATTGGCATGATGATACAACTGCTTGGCTTTGTCTGGATATCTAGAATAAAATGATCCTGTCAAAGCTAAGAACAGCAGGGTAGAGTGAGTTTCAAAAGATTTTTGGATAAGGAAATGACTAAAGAAAGTATCTATGAGAAACATAGTCCTTTACCCAAGGATTGGGTTAGAAATGTTTCAATTTTAGTTGTGGAACAGAACACAAAATTCCCATACACATGTATAGATTTTAGAGTGTTTTCAGAACTGTTTGTGATAATTACAGCCTACAGACACATAAACACTACTAAAAACTGCACCTTTTACTACAGAGCATGCTTAATTGGTCTTTTTGAAAATCCCTATTTTTGCCTATAGAGCAGATTTTGTCTCACAAGCAGCACAATTGGCACCGTAAGCATGCCTTGCCACAACCATGATCCTTTCTAGAATTTTGCTGTGCCTTGCCATGCCTTGACTATGTCACAACTGTGTTCATGCTGCGAGTTTTTCACCATCATGCCAAATCTACTCTGTTGCACCATGACTGTCAAAGTCATTGTCCCAGCACCACTCATGGTACATGATATAACCTTAATAATAGACAAAAATTCCTTACTCATCAATTCTTCTAACCAAAGCTTGTTGTACACCTGGCTCTGCTGTTGTGTTATGTGGACCATGTATGAGCTCCAAGGCTTTAGACAGTGTTGGGATCCCTGTGGGAAACACTGTGATCTCCCTGGGGGTGGAGGGTAGGGGGATAATGTGTAGTTTGCCACCTTGGATAAAAACCTGAAATGTTAATTATGTATGTCAATTTCATAACTGAAAATACCTCAAAGATTTGTATTTTGGAGAACATAGGACAATAAATGTGACTATAACAATAATTAACTTATTCTTTTCACCTCTTGTGGATTATTAATTTTGCACCAAACAGATACAGTATGCTTGTGTCAACCATGATATTTTCTATAATTTTGATGTATTTTGACACGCCTTTTGTACCATGAGCTTTTCACAGTCATCAGAAATTTACTCTGTACACATACAGCTCTTATCTCACTGATGATTTTACAGAATGATGAAAACTGGAGAACAGTAGAATTAAATGCTAAACAGCAAAGGAGAGAATTGTGTCTCACGAGAAGCTTAGTTGTTTCACTGCAGGGGAGCCTGTGTTCTTTGTTAAGAGTCGTTAAGGCATGACCAGATTATAACACCTATGGCTTATCTTTTTGGTATCTCCAGATATTTATGTCAACATGATAATGG
>JAAAQI020158118.1:0-25080 GCA_011800005.2 Stichodactyla mertensii | reverse complement strand
CCGAATTTATTTCCAAGGGTTTTTCGCCCGGAATAACCTCCTTTCTAAGTACTATAACTTTCCATTATTTCTAGTCCTTTTTTGAAATAGGTGCTTACTATCTCACTTATTCTCAACATCTGCCTTTCTTGTCTTACACGTGTGATAAATGATCTCAGTATGACAGGAATAAACACTTGAATGCAGTCTTGACCAACCCATCGTTATCCCATCCAGTATTAATTTTCGCTTGTTTCTTTTGTATGGTAATGTTAGTATGAAAACACGCTAATGTTTTTCTGCTTGAGCACAGTCTCAGCGCGGCCAAATTCTAGCACAGGCCACCCAACAACCCAAGTTACTTTGTTTCTAGTCGATCATCATTCTACCATATTTTCTTTCAGGAACCGGAGAGCCCTGAAAGTAACTCGTTCCTCCCTGGAATGAAGCTTGAGGCCCTCGATCCTAAGAACCAGGCCCTGGTCTGTGTGGCTACCGTGGGCAAAGTGGAAGGAGAAAAGATTCGCGTTGACTTTGATGGCTACCTTGGGTCAGACTATTGGTGTCGATTTGATTCTCGAGACATCTTCCCTGTTGGCTGGTGTTCGTTAAATGGTCACCCTTTACAGCCTCCAGGTAACAATCCGATTGGGTTGCCTGTGGTATTTTTACCACAGGAAGCTCATTACGGGAATTTAAGCAAATTGGCAAAATATTTTCTAGTTGCATTTTAATGTTTTCGTTTTCGAAAATCTTGTTGAAGCAAGCATTGATTAGACCACAACTAATAGCATACAGGGGGAGGTCAATGAATGACAGGACTGAGTAATCGACTTATCAATGTTCAGCTCCAGGGGTGGGGTGGGAGCATTTGACAATTATATTCTCTCCCCAGAAGAGGGGAATTTGACACTTGACAGAATGAGAGAGGCTGGAAGGAGGGGAAATTCAAAAACAACAACAACTGCTACCACTACTACTTCCGGTAGCGTTCTAGACCACCCCGTCGTCGAATTTCAAGCTCGCTAGTTGTAACCGTTATTCTCATTAACATTTGCAGGAATTTCCAAGAAATTATTAAAACTACAAAACGCCAACAGGTAAGAACAATACACCAAATCTACTTAGGCGTAATTTTGTCCCATTTCAGACCACGTGTCACTCCCTTGAGAATACGATTCTTTGTTTGAGGCTCATCCATATTAGCGTATCTTCTCAAGTGCTACCGAGAAACAAAGAAATAATATTCAAGGGAAGGACACGTGGTCTGAAATGGGAAATCAAATATGCCCAAGTGGATTTGGTCCATTATAGTAGTGTCTAGGGGCTAGTTAATGAATAAATGATCGAGACTGCCAGTTCGAAGATGACTGTGATTACCCTGGGTGCTAGACAGTTCCCGGTGGACGGGGATGTGGTTTACTTACTGATTGCTTTACTTTGTCGCATACATTTTTTGTATAACTGTAATAATCTTAACATGCTTCAAAATGCATCATTTATCTTTCGTAGAGCTAAAATGTTAAAAGAACACGAGGAATCAGCCCACAAATCAGTGAAAACGAACTCCAACTCATCCGCGTCATCATCATCATCATCGTCATCATCTTCACAGCATTCTCCATCCCCAGGGCACGATTCCCGGACCAGTACGACCTCCACGAGTTCTCCTGATACGGAAGTACCACTCTCTCACTTGAACCGCCTGTCGTCAACGGTTCTTGTTTACGTCAATCACGGTTGTAAGGTCGGTAAATACCTCGACCCAATTAAAGTAGTCAGAATATTACCGTCGTACTGGCGTGGACGCATCGCTGATGTCCTCAAACCATGCCTACAGGGAATCGTCGACTGCGCATTCGATCAGCCTACCGTGTTCGGGTTCCTAAAGCCTGGCCATGGCAAAACGTGTATAGTTGCTCATGGTAAAGATCAAGTATTAAGTTGTGTTCTACAGAACATCGATCGTGTTCGTATCTTCTGGAAAGTGTTGGAGAGGTTCATCGACGATCTGCGGTGCTGTGAGAATTTCATCTCGAGCACTCAGATTAAGGGCAGATGTAGTAAATGTCGTAGGAAATCAGGTAAAACAAGTTGTAATATCCAATCTCTAAAGGCCGATTTACGCGATACAACGTTTGCTTACAACTGTCGCATGCGATCTGCTTACGCCATGCTTACAACACGAATAGACCGATCCCGCCAACACCAGCTCCACCAATGAGAGCGTAAAGTTTTCCCCAAAGGAATATGGAGGGTCGGACAAACAAAACTACAAACTTCTCGATTTTAGCCGGGGATATTTAAACATTTTGGCTATTTGTGTCAATGTTCTCCCGCGTTACACAAAATAAACCTAAGCCGTATATGATTTTCAGTAATCGACATTTCATAACGCAATCTCGATTTAAAGTTTTGGCTTGTCCGACGTAGCAACAGTATCTATGGATCGTGGGATCGGTCTATTGCTTTGTATAAATCGACCCTACGACTTGCTCATAACTGTTAGTCTACAGGAAAAAAGTTGTAGGGTTAATTTACATGAAGCAATTCGTGTTGTTAGCATGGCGTAAGCAGATCGCATGCGACAGTTTAAAGTTGTATCGTGTAAAATGGCCTTAATATATACCTATCACAATAAAGGTTGTCGGTCGGAGATCTGAAATCTGAGGCTGAGAGGAATTGAGGGCACAAGCTGTAAATCTATTTTTAAGGCACGTTTTATTCTAAAATTTAATTTTGTCTTTGCAGTCAGTAAAGAGCTAAATACGACACCAACTTTGAGCAATGACCTGCGCCCGAATTCACTTGCATGAACACGAAACAGTGGCTCCAAGTCGAGACTGAACTTGATTCTTTTATTTATCAATACCAACCTCGACTTGAAACCATTGTTTCGTGATCATCCAAGCGAATTCGGGAAAGTTCTGGTGTCTGGCTCGACCGATAATCCTTTTTGAAATAGGTGTAGCAAATCCCTGTATGTTCTTGCAACATCAAGTTGATTGCATGATTTGGAGCATGGTATATGGTGCTCAAGGGTGGGTTTCAATGGGGATGAAAGGATGAACGGCTTCCCACTTCAGACCACGTATTATTCCCTTATTTCTTTGTTTCTGAGTAAGGCTAAGAAGATATTTTATATGTACCACAAACAAATAATCGATTTCTCAAGGGAATGACACGTGGTCTGAAATGGAAAATACCACACCCAAACCAGCTGAGCGGAAATAAATTTTAACCAATCACAGTCCGTTGTGATTTTTCATGGTCGGCCCTATGTTCAAGCACTTTTTTCAACCTGAAAATAATTGGAATTTTAATCTTATGTATTTTGAGGCCTAGAAGAGTCCAAAACTATTAAAGAGAGTGAAATTTTATCTTTGTGTTATCCAAAAACCACGCGAGAAATGATTTTGAAAACAAAGAGTGAGGGCCGGAGGTTTTGTCCAACAGTGCTTTGCGCAGCTAGTTATTCGCTCAGCTGGAAAATGAACGGGTTCAGCGTTTTACTTCACTCGTTAATGTAAAAGCCAACTCATTTTCCAGTACCAAAAAGCCGAGTAAAAAGAACTTCCACAGAATCAAGCGAGGCTCCACCAAAGAAAGCCATGAGATCAAGCGCGCAAGACAGCGGTTAGTTTTTTATCAATTTCTAAAGTCATAGACTCAAGATGCGACGTTGGCTGCAACGTTGCTTTGCAACGGGGAAATCGCACCGTGTGTCCACCCGTGTAACTGTTGCACGTGACGTCGCCGAGGACGTCGCTACATTAGAAATCATTTCTATTTTTACGGTGGACATATAATTTGCCTGTTGCAAGTAACGTCGCAGGAAATGTCGCATCACGTGCTGGTTCACACTAGCGTCGGAATTGGAATCGGAATCGTAAGAGGCGCTTATGATCCGTGTGAACAAATATTCGGAGGCGGAAGAGCGACGGAATCGGAATCGGAAGGATCAGTATTTTTTTTTTTTTTTTTCCATTTCGGATTCCGATTATGACGCTTACGATCCAGTATGAACCAAAGAATGGGAGTCGGAATCGGAAGATTTGGCCAATGACGCAGCTCATGCCCAGACCATCATTTTGAAAACTCGCGGGAAAACAAACAAAGAAGCGAGCATCAAAGCGAGGTTTATGATTTCGCTTGCGTTCTTTGATTCACACTAAATCGTAAGCTTCTTTCAATTCCGACTCGGACCTTAGCGAGCTTAACGTGCGCCGTGCACGCGATTACAGGCCTGTCACCCAGAACAATTTCTCATGTAACTTGTCTCTCGATTGCCGGTTGCACGAGCGTTTTCACGTTCGACGTCCCCTGGATGACTTGAATTTTTCTTTTTTTCTTTTTTTTTTTTTGTTGCAAAGAAAAGTTGAATCGGCTTCTACGTTCTGCAACAATTTTCGTAAAACTTTACGCGTGACATGGTCATGCAACTTACTGAATGGCTGAAATTACGCGTACAACTTACAATTTTTTCGCGAGATAAATTGCAACCGAAACCGTGTGTATGACATGATCTTGTGCAACTTGCAATACTTCTTTTTTTGTTGTTGTTTGCCTTTTTTTTCGCGAGACAAGTTGCACAACAAATTGTTCTGTGTGAGACAGCCATCAAAGCTCTGGAGCGGTTTTCGTATGACTGTGAAAAACAACCGTACCGTACGGATGTGCGTGGTTTCCGGACAAAGTATCTGAACCACCATGCATTTCTTTGTAAATTCTAGCATTTTTGAACGTCTGTAAGTCGTTCAATATTGATCCGATTAACACCAAACTTCGGAATTTCATGTAGCTCAATGTACTCTTTCTGGCTATGTGAGTTTTGTGTTGTCATCATCACAATTCAGGAACTCGTACCCAGGCCCTCAAGATATGAAACTCTCTCGTGTGTACTAGTTGTGTAAAATGACCTGGGAGCCTGTCCCTGGAGCAATACCATTAGTGTGTATGGACCATTAGTGTGTATCGTTAAGGTAAAGTGACTCAGGTGCTTGGAAAACGTGTTCAAATCGGTTTTTCAAACAAGTTACCTATTTTAAACAGTTTGAGAACTTTACAGTATCTTTACTGAGTTTCATGCATGTTGCTCATTGACGTCATTTTGACATTGGTTTTCAGACGAAAGTTCCCCTCAGGTCTGTTCTACTTCACCCGCCAAGACGTGGACTGTAGACGAGGTTATTAAATATATGGAGAAAACTGAACTTGCGGATCACATCTCCTTGTTTAAAGTGCATGTAAGTGAATTCACAGAACATTTCAAACTTTCGAATACACTTCGCGCGCATAAAAAGAATGCGCTCGCGTCCTTCTCTTGAAATACTTGCGAATACATGGCGTCAATGAAATGATAGTCCTCATCATCATCATCATGCATCATTATCATAATAATCATAATATCATCATGCATCATCATCATGCATTATCATCATCATCATCATCATCATGCATCATCATGCATCATCATCATCATCGTATCATCATCATGCATCATCATCATCATGCATCATCATCATGCATCATCATCATCATCATCGTATCATCATCATGCATCATGCATCATGCATCATCATCTTATCATCATCATCATGCATCATCATCATTGACTTTTTTCTTTTCCTCGGAGCTTCGATATTGATGCTGTTGTGTGTGATCACTCAACAAAAAATATCGAAAGTAGGATATTTAGATTTTGGCCAACTATGTGTTTCTTTTGTAGTAATTGTTACTTTTTTGTCGTTTTTAACTAGGAAATCGACGGCAGGGCATTGCTTCTGTTGAACCGTGACATGATCATGTCTTACATGGGTTTAAAGCTAGGACCGGCCATCAAACTACTTAACATCGTGGAAGAGCTGAAGCCAAAACAAGCCTGCGAAGCTTAGGATTCACTGACGTCTTTTAGTGAACATTAACCAGTGTTTAGGAACTGGAAAAAAAAAACCGTGTTAAAAATCGTCTTATTTTGAGATGTTTTCCCTTCAGAAACCACGTGACTATTTCGCACTACTTCATACCCCCACCCTAACCCCTCCTGAGTTCTTTTTGGTTGCGTTGTGGCGGTACGTGCTACAATGGCCACCCATGATTTTATTTTATTTTTCTAAGCTGGTCAATCAGAGATATCGAGAATTTTTTTCACAGACACAAAGAGCACTCTCACGACTCAGTGAATTGACGTGCAAATGTATCTGCCAGATGAATTCTTGCTATCTGATTGGTTAACTTGTCCTTGTCCAAAAAAAAAAAAAAGAAGAAAAAAAAAAAAAAGTGTGATAGCGCACGTCGCACAGAATGAATATCTTTAAAGTGCTCCTAGCGTCTAAGACCATATTTTGAAAATTCATTCTCCATAACGTTTCTGATAATATTGTTCATTTTTATTAGAGAGCTTAAGCACCAGGCGTTTTTGAGTCACGGACGGCAAACGGAAGTGAATTTACAGGATTCCTGACGTCATGACGTCCGTAACGTCAGGTCACTGACCTGAAAACTATAGCTTTCCCGTCCGTGTTGAAAGTGTAAAACGTGAAAGATGTAAGTCGCCGTTTCCTTTCCTTTTCTTGTCTGTATTCCGAATTTTTCGATTGTGTATAATTTTACACAAAGAATATTGTTTAAACTTGATAACTTTTCATTTTAGATCGTCAAAATAGCAAAAAAATGTCTTTTGTAAATTGTAAACAAACAGAACTAACAGGCGTCACACGTCCGTGCTGCGCGCACGCGTCGGCTTAAACCACAAAATTCGCGCCAAAAACGGCGTTCTCGATCCATTCTTCCTCAGTATTCTGACGCCCGTGTTGACAAAAACGCCTGGTGCTTAAGCTCTCTATTATTTGTGCACTCATTTCCGAATAATAAGGGTCAGTTCGAAGGCATCTTAAACAACGCCTAAGATTTGGTAAAAATAACAAGATGGAAAATAGTAAGAAAATTCTTAGTAAGAAAATGAAACTAGCATATAGTACAGCTTTGTACTTTAGGGACACCCAAAAACCAGTATCAAAACCACTATGTATCTTCTGAATAATAAAGAATTAAAGATCTAGAAATGCAAATGAGATGACGTCAACAGGGTGTTCATTATAAATACAAAACAGGCTAAAGTAAATTGCAGATAATATTTCATATTCAAAGCATTGGCTTCAGCTGGCCAAATGACTTTGTTGGATTTTGACTTTTTTTCAAACAGTGCCTTCTGTAGATTAGAGATTACTTTCCAGAAAGACACTCGGATGACGTCACAATTTACATACCAAGATCTTTAAACCCTTGTAACTCAAAACAGGGTCATCCATTACCAGCAAAATTAATTTTCAAAATATGGTTGGCATTAGGGGCACTTTTAGAGTGCATTCATCTCCCGGTCTTGCGTTTTCATAAAACGAAGAATTCGCAGCTTAACCAATGAAAGCGATGCCACGTATTTTTGTTCTGGTTATGACTTGATTCATATAGAAGCCAATCAGAAAACGATAGTTGAAACTAACTTATAAACATACATCTTACTTTCACGTAATGCCCAGAAGAAGAGGAAGTTAAAAAAAAAGTGTGCGCAGTATTTATGTCCTCTGCGGCTTGTGTCTAAGTAGCCGTTTACCAGCAGAAGGTGAAACGAGGTTTATTTAAACTTCACTGTCCATTACTGTAATATATAATATTTTCATATGATTTGAACACGTTGCTGAAAGAAAGCAAAACGTAGGCCCAGTTCAGTCTTAGGACTTTTGCCGCGTCAGATCTAATAGCTGTCTTTGCTGGCTCAGTCCTTTTTAATTTGCTGCCGCACTAATCAAATCTGTCGAATTCGATTGGTTCAGACGTCGCACTAGTCGTACGAAATGCAACTATTAGATTCGACGCTGCAAAAGTTCGGCGGCTGAACTGGGCCTAAGTTCATTTAAAATGCACGCTTGTTTTTTTGTTTTCTTCTTGTGTTTTCTTTCGTGTAGAGTGATTTTTAGTCAAGTACTTCGCTTTGTCTTTAATAAAATCTCTCGCTCCAATCGAAATTTCTTTGTTCCTCTCGCCTCTAGTCACGGGTTCTTCAAATGTCACACACTTCTTAACATTGACTCGAGACCCTTTTTTCGACTTGGCACTCCCGAGTATCTGTGATCCCAGGTCAGTCAAGATCTTCCTGCGTCATTCTAGACTTTTCCAAGGTCATTCTTAGTCATCCAGGTTATTCCAGAACGTCAAAAGGCCTTCCCTGTCGTTCTAGGAGATGCCTTGGCATTTCAGATCAATCCATGCCCTCAATCATTCCAAATTATTTGAAGGCAATTACCGAATCGTGCAAGCCAAACTTACTTAGCCATGTGTCATTCATTTTAAAGCTCAGACTTACGCTCCTATAATATTCCGATAGTTTATTCGAGAACGCGGTGAAAGTTTAACCAGTATAACTAAAGCTTTGAAATGTCAACTACTTTTTTTGCAGGTGCGGTTTCCCGCCAAAATTGTTCGCGCTGTCTGTCCGGCATTTTTGCGCTTGTCCCTCCTTTAGCAAAAGATGAACCAACTCATGTCTTACTGCTGCCGAGTTTCTAAATTGAACCAGAAGAGCAAGACGGTTAGATCCATTATCAAAAGAAAAAAGGATAAAAAAGAAAGCTTCGGGCTGTGGTTGGGCGCACCACAGGGAGTCTGATCCTATTTTGTCGAGTTAATCTTTAACACTGAATGAACTAACTTGAGGAATGCTCAGACATCATAGATTTAGTAAACGTTCCTACCCGCGTAAACACTTGAAGTTCTGCTCTGACGGCAGTCGTGGTGTTCTTTTCTGGATGCAGTAGAATCATGTACAGCTTGGGCACAAATATGCATCCGAGGACGCCGTACCCGCTGACCAGAGATGTTGCGCACGACACCACAGCCACGTACCAACCCTGCAGCGCATAGCCCACTGGGAAATACGCGATCCACGAGAGTAAGATGATATACATTGAAAAAGCGATGTACTTTGCCTCGTTGAAGTTACCGGGGAGTTTCCTGGCTCTGAACGCGTAGTAAGTGCAGACCAGAGCTTGGACTATGAGGTAGATTAGCATACACAGCATGAGCGCTAATCCCGCGTTGTTGTTGAAATTCTTACACGATAAGAAGATGTACCCATCTTGGGTGACGGACGTGTTTAAGTGCGGTGGGTCGATGGATATCCAGCAGACTGCCAATAGCGCGTCAACCAGGACCAGCGCTCCTAAAGACACGAGTTGGCGAGTCGCACTCTTGATGCACGCCTTGATGAGTGCTTTCACTGGTTCCATCTGAAACGCCTGCACGATGCGTATGGTCTTGAGGACAAAGATAGAGCAACAGGTGGTGAAGGAGATGTATCTCAGAGGTTGAAGCAACGCGCAGATCTTGTCGGTAGGCGTAGCAATGTACAGGAATGTCAGCATGAAGCACGAGGTAGTTCCAAGCAGCAGAATGAAGCTGATCTCTGGATTACTAGCCTTGACAACTGGGGTGTCTTTGTATTTGATAAGGATAACTAGAACAACTATGGACAGGAAGATGCCCAAGGCGCTGATAACGACCAACATCATGGAGCTGGCGTCACCCCACTTTACGTTCAGCAAAGGCAAATCCACGCAAGCCGTTCGCTCGCTGTTTGAGTATTGTGTCTTGGGACACTTGGAGCAGTTCATTTGACCTGGCTTGGAAGTTATCCAACCATCAGAACACTCGATACACTCCCAGCAGCAGTCCGTAGTCAAGGCTTTACGCTCACCAGGTTTGCAGTCCTCGCGACACTCCGACGGCCCGGGACCTTGGAGATTTTTGCTTCCTTGCCAGTCAATGAGTTCTGAACTCAACATAAGAGATACTTTGGCCCTCTTCTCCCAAGATCCTATTGTAGTTTTCTTCGGTATCTGTGTGGTGTTTCGGCATTTTGTCTTGTTAATGTTGAGGTAAACTATGTCGTAGAGAGCGTCTGGAGGGTCTCCCTTGCTATCAAATTCAACTCTGCCAGTCAGGCCTTTAAAGCTTACGTTACGTAGATAGATCAATAGGTCATCTGAGTCGACGCGTGAGATTGTTCCTTGGGGACACCTCCCTCCTTCCAGTAATCCATACGGTTTCTTGCATTTCAATATGGCATCCAGCGCATGCGCAATAGCATAGACCGCATCGATGACAAAAGGAACGTAATCATTGGTAAGTTTAAGGAGTAAATTGTCTGTGACTGAGAGATCACTCTTGCATTCGCCCGGCGAGCAGCCAAATTCTGTCTTCCAGAATTCGCCCCACCAGGGATTCCCGCGGGATTTCGAGGGTGTTATTCCCTTGATGTGGGCCATGAACGGCTCGTAGACGTGCCGGCGCGGAAGAACACCGAGGTAGTTACCCTGCGAAAGTAACTCCTTTCCAAGATATTCCGGTTGTTGCATTGTTAAAGATTCGCTCATAATCCAAGTGCGGCCGATCACACCCTGAGCGATGGCCTCGTCCAGAACTGCCTTGCCAGTTGAATGTAACACCCACAGAATCACTACTCTGACCGTCCTGCGCTGCTTCAATCGATACACGATCGACGGAATCCGATTGTATTGTGACTGCTGAACGAACTCGGTCATTCCAAGGCAAAAAGTATTTCTCTTGCGCGACTCTCGTTCAAGTGCTAGAATACCGTTTCTTCCGTAGTTATCGTCTTCACCAATGGCCGCCACGAACCGCCACCCGAAAAAGTCTATCATATCGGCAATGGCTTTTGCCTGATTCCCGTCTCCCGGGATCGTTCGTAGGAATCGGCGGTGGAACTTGGAGCTAAGCTGTTCAGAAGTTGCGAGAGAACCGATGATTGGGATTCCGACGGCTTGGAGTAATGTCGATACAGCAAGAGCAGTCTCGGACACCAAACCACCCACCACAGCCACAACCGGTTTCAAGGCGTTACTAGAGTTATTCCCTTCCATTAGTCTCGCCTTTCGATTCCTCATCGCGAACTGGTACACGTTTCTAGCTCCCAGAACAGGACTTTGACAGCAGTCAATGATATCATATCCAAGTCGAAAACCTGGGAGAAGATTTTGGTCAAGATTGATTTGTCGGATTGCAAATACGATGGACTCCGCCACCCCAAGGGCAGGAGTGTCGAACCTGCCACACTCCGCTACGCCTTTTCGACCATGAAGAGAAGTTAGCGCTCCGATATTTACGTCACCTTCAACGCGTACTTGTCCCTTGTTCGGCGCACAAATAACCACAAGTGTAAATACACTCGAAAATAATACCCACGGCTTCATTTAGAAGCAATTAGATTCGCTCAACGTTGAGCAGCAATGATGTCTTTCTCGACAAGCGTGGTCTGAAAGCGTCGGTAATATTGCTCCAAGTTCAGAGATCAGCTTTCCTGTTGTCCATTCGGAGACAAACGCGAAATGAGAAACTCATTTGACATTTTTTTTGCTTGAACCACTGTAAATTACATTCCTAATTTTAACTCATTTAGATGAAGTAGCCATAGACTTCTGGACAGTAATCTAGCCGGAAGAAACCTGGCTTGAATACAACCAAGTATAATACCGTTGTTAGAGTCTGGCGTTTTTTCCGGATATCTATTCCAGATGTAATTTCACTCCCTTGTGTTCAAAACAAATGAAAATAAAATAAGATATAGACTGTTCCGGGCATTACCATGGAACTAGCTGGATTCAACAGAAACGTGCTAGACTACACGCGTCATAATAACGAACACTAGGCAAATTTATTTCTCCTTATAGTATTAGTTAGATCCAAAATTTCAGTCATAGAGTTTCATTAATTTCAGAGTTACGTGACTGCAATGCGATTGAAATAAAGATAAAAATGCTGGAAGGACTTAATTGCTTTTAGTTCGACAGATTTTATGCACAAGGAATATAATCAGTGCTCAATAGTTACCACAATTGTTTACTCAAATGAGTTTGGATTTACTGTGGATCTGTTATTAATTTGAAGCGAGGTTCATTAATTAACATCCGTCGATTGAGTTTGACCTTCCACACGTAATCTTCTCAATTTCTTTCATAAAGCTTATGATTATAATTTAAGATTTCTATAGCGTATATCCTACATGGATATAATCAAAGACGTTTTCAGATTGCTTATGCAATTTACAGTTATAAGAGATGGTTAGTAGAGTGATTTTACTTAACCCGTGAAAAAATAGTACGCACAATAGTTAGTAGTAGACTCTAAACCCATTGTTTTCTTTTGTTCTTTATCAACTAGTACAAACTAAATAGTCATTTTTCTTTCACGGTCGAAGGAAAATCACTCTAAAATCGCTCTAATGAGGTGTAGTCACTGAGTATGGTCAGCGCCAGAGTTTCTTTACGTCCTCATTGGTTCTTTTACGTCCCTGCGATGCAGGTTAGGGAAGTGTGGAGAGACGGAATCTCCAGTTTAAGTGGTCATCCGAGCCACTTGAAAGTCTAACCGTTTGTATACACCTATTTCAAAAACGTTGTCGATGAGAGGCTTCAAGCCTACGCGACTAGACCGAAAGGGACTATGGGTAGTAATCCATGAAACATTAGAATAACATGATTAGCATAATGGTATACAAGTCTAGCCATGCCTCGACATTACAGCGAAGACACACGTAAACGCCACAAGTGACAGAAGCGTTCATTTATGCAGAAACTATTGAATGCAAATACTACCCATAATCCTCTTCGGTCCAGTCGCGTAGGCTTGATCACCGACAACGTTTTTGAAATAGGTGTATGTAATTACAAAGGCAGCATTTTCTCCTCGGTTTTGAAAAAATTCCTTTTCCTTTAACGAGGCGGGATCTTCAATTTTGCGTGATACGAAGGGGGAGGGGGGGGGGGAGGACTCTGGGGTAGGTGGTGAAATTTTTTCGTAAATTTATTCGTTTTCTTATGACTCACCTCCTCCAGGTGTATACAGTCGTTCCCAAAAACATTGTCCAAGTGAAAAGAGGTTTATACGACCATAAAGTCATTAAATAAATTTCCTCGCGCGGAATTTTTTATTTGCATGCAATACAAAAGTACATGACATTTTCTGCAGATGCACGTAATGGTGCTCATTTAAATTCCTAGTTTCACGCGCGCGAAAATCGAATATTTAATGAGACACGTGACATTTATTGTCGTATAAACCTCTTTTCACTTGGACAACGTTTTTGGGAACGACTGTATAATAAAACCCTTACCATTCCATCATTACCGAAGTTTGATAATTTTGTGAATCATTTGCCTTCCGGGTCGAAGTGAAAATCTTTTAAAAAGGCGCGTAAGTGACGTCATGTTTATGTATGTAGTGACGTATGTAATGACGTTTAATCTCCTCTTCGTCATCACTAAAGTACGACCTCTGTACTTTTCTCTTTTATCCTCTTTTATGTAGTGATGTAGTGACGTATAGATGGACGTACCATGACGTATTTTGTTTTGGTTAATTGTCATTTAAATTGCCAACCAAAAATCTATTGGATCATCCAACAAAGCAATGTGACAAAACCTATTGTTAAAATGGTTGAGACATTAACATCAAAATGAAAATGTTTATAAACATTACGTCCACCTATTTAGTGACGTTCAATCTCCTTCTTCATCATCATCACTAAAGTACGAACTCTTTACTGTTCTTCTTTTTTATGTATGTAGTGACGTATGTAGTGACGTTTAATGTCCTTCCTCTTCGTCATCACTAAAGTACGAACTCTGCACCATTCTTCTCTTTTTTTACGTATGTAATGACGTACGTAGTGACGTAGAAGTGACGTTCAATCTCCTCCTTCTTCTTCATCATCGCTAAAGTACGAACTCTGTACTATTCTTCTCTTTTTAGTTCCACTTGGTTCTTGGGTCTTGTCTTCTTTCTCATCAGCGAGTCTAGCACATTCTTCAATGGCTGCTCCAAGGCTCCATTCAGAGGGATCTTCCCCTTGTTGTTCGTCCTCTTCTTCCTCCTCTCTTGAAATAACAATGGAAGTTAGTGAGACTAGAATGCATTTAGGGCCGTTTACATGGTGAAGTTGTCCCGGGTACAAGGGATACCCTCTTCCCCGAGCTACCCTGGGTGGCTGGGTGATGCAGCATTTCTCTAATTTCCTCGTAACTTCATGACGGCTGTTTACGAGATATTTTATTTTGCCTCGGCTAGGAGGGTCATCCTACTCGTAGGGACACCATCTTTACAAAAGAGGATGACCCTGGTACCCGGGACAACATTTCCCCATGTAAATACTTCAACTCGCCTGACTGAGACAACTTTCTCGTTTGAGTATGACCATCTCCATTAAACTGATAATTGACCCTTAATTGTCCAAAACTAGGATCGTAAAGGACGGTCAAATTGTGCTGTTTTTGAAATTTTGGCTTTGAAAATTCATTCTTCAACACAATAAAATGAGAAATTTTGGGTTTATTATCACATTATATTAACTTATGTATCATTTGAAATTGTTGGTTTTATTATTGCAGACCGATATGAGCTGAAAGAGCTTGTAATTCCGATATCCTATTTTTGTCTGAAAAAGATGGCCGAAAGACCGATCTTTGAATAATTACATCTTCTAAACGAATTCGGTGACCGCTATTTTTTATTTCATCTACTCAAAATTAATATTTGTGCCAAGTTTAAAAAACCATTTTCGACAAAATATTGGATGATCGGATTACCTCAATGTTATTTTTCTCTTTATTTCACGTAGATAACTATTTTCGCGTCAAAGTAATGGTCTTGGAAATCGGGAAGGTTTACTTTATGTGTGGGTGGCAATGGGTGTCGTAGCGGTAAAACGATCGCCTCTCACCACGAGTCCAACGGGTCGCGATGCGACAAGTGAGAAGAGTTTGTGTTGTTCTCTCCCTTGCTATGAGGGTTTTTCTCCGGGTTCTCCGGTTTTCCTCCCTCCGTAGAATCAACACTGTGTGAATTGAGAGTTGTACGCTTGAAACAGCTAATGTAGTGGTAGTATGTGTGAGTGAGTGTCCCCAATCAGTGCGAAAGCGCTAGAACGACTAGGCACTTAAGAGAGTTATTTACAAGAGAATGAGGTCGGAAAACACAACCACTTGCTTCTTAGTTTCCGCCTTTTCTGAGGAATCGATCACTCGTACACTCCAATTTGTTAGCCCTCCTAAAATAGCAAATCACGTTTCTAATTTACGTGCCGTCACCTATTCGACTATGTGACTAAATCCACCTTAACAAGCGTATATTTTTTATTTAATCTTTTGTTTCTGGTTCGGCGAAAATTTTCGTTCGCAAACGTGTGCAGATTCCGTTGCTCTGATTCCTCTAATACACGAAGAACGAGACCACTCCTTCCTTTCTCGTGCTTAGTTTTTATCGAGGGATTCATATAGAGCAATTAAAGATGTACGTGCAGGTAGATTCCGGTATAAATTCTGAGAATAACTGATTAATCAGCTGAAAATATACTTCCTAAAGCACAGCTTCAGGCTAAAAATAGTTCGAGAAGGCAAAAATAAAGTGAGAATTTGGTTCTTACATGTAAGTGGAATACGTGTAGTCAATACAAAAGTTTAAATTTCTTTGATCGCTGGGGAATTTTTTTTTTTCCAGAAAACAAAACAAATAATAAATTCAACGGTCTTTCTTTTTTCTTTCTTTCTTTCTTTCTTTCTTTCTTTCTTTTTTTTTCGTTTTTTTTTTCTGCAGGAGAAAAATTCCTTTTTCCTTACATTACTCACTATTTTCGCTAAAACCGCTCCTACAGCGGTAATATTTTATTCAATCAACATTCCTTGAAATTAATTTAGTAACACTACTCTTTTTAAAAAAGGCTTAACCGCTTTGAAGGAGCGTCTAAAATGCCATTAAACGCCTAAACCAAAGGTTTAACACTATATTGCTATAAATACCAAATGTCCTATATTTATTTAGATCATTTGAAAATGGGGATAATGCATCTAATACTACATAAAAATCCCGGGGGTGGGGTGGGGTGGGGTGGGTTCGGTAAAAATCTTTTAAAATTGGCTTATTTCAACTTTATGACTCATTCTTTGATTTGAACGGAAAAAAAAAAAATTCTGTAACGGGGAGTTCTCAAAAATCAATGAAGTTTATTTTAGGATGTTCTCTATTACAGAATTTTTTAATCTTTTCTTAGCTCTTACGATCCCTTAAATAAAAACCACATGCAAAGTTTAAGAAAATTTCACCGACCAGTTTTTGAGTTATATTAGTTTGAATATGAGAATTTTTTTGGGACAAAATTTTTATTTTGCAAGTTCAAATGATTTTGAATACGTCATTAAGAGCGCGCGCAGGACGTTCGCGGGCAAATCCAAAGTAAATGAAAATTTTTTAATTGAAATTTTGAATCTTGGCATTTTGTAGGGTCTTTCCTGGTGTCGAAAATGGAAGAGTCCATCGCTTTTTGTAAGCTTTTGTTGCGCGTCTTCGAACTCAGTCATTAAAATAATACTTTAGCCATCTCATGACTTTTGTCTGGCATTTCTCACAGGTTAAAAATTGTCAAATCACTCCCTTTTTAAAAGACTTCCCGTATCTTTTAGGGGTATTTTTGAAAATGTAAGACGAGCACAACCGATAATTTTCACCCTGGAGTTCCCCCTCTACCCCCAAAAAATCTGGATAAAAAGAAACAAAAACCAGAAAACGTATTTCTTTACATACTCTTGTTGTTTTCTTTTCTTCTTCTTGGGTTTCTTGGGGGGTCTTTCTCTTTCACCCAGTACATTTTTGGGGCATTCATAACTCAGATGACCAGTTTCCTGTAATTACAGTAGAAAATGTTCTAATTTTAGTTGTCAGAGGAAGGGGAAGTGAAAAAGAATAGAATGAAATAAAGAGGCTGGGATGACCCAGGGAGGTGCATTTTATGAGGATTGAAAGATTTATTTATAGATATAAACCTATTTCAAAAAAGGTTGTTGGTTGGTGATCTGAAATCTGGAATCTGAGCCAGACAATTCACCAGTGCAGATAATTGCCAATGGTGGTGTTGTGTTTTGCTTTTTACTGATTGCAAACTACTAATTATAAAAAAATAAAATTGAATTTGAAAAACTGAATTTAAAGATAAAATCACAGTTCATTGCCTTTGATTCCTCTAGGTCCTCAGATTTTAGATTTCAGTCTCTGACTGACAACCTTTTTTGAAGTAGCTAGTGTATACACTCAATATTGCAAAATCATTATCAGGTTCAAAACATAGAACATAGCAGCTGAGACGGAAAGGTATTCTAAGAAATGACAGAATTTTATTGTGATTGATTCATTCACGCTGTGCAGTCGATCTATAACAATTGCCTACAGCATATTCAGAGGACCAGCGTGTTGAGAGCCCCATTTGACTTGGATTTTTAATCAGTCACTGTGTAAGAGAAAATACAGACGATATTTTACCTTTGTAGAAATTGAGCAGATACGTCTTTAAATCAATAGGCATTTTGAATTCAGGGACATTTTTCATCTTGTAGCTCTCAATCATTAATAGCTGTTATTACGGATGCATGCAGATGAGATGCAAATGAGCCGTCATGCATTGTATTGACCCAACAGCCTCACTTAAATGATTCTTAAAACAAAAGATAATCTCACATTTGCGGACTCAGCTGTAATAACAGCTGTTGTGCATGAACATTCTCACAGGCCATCCCAACATGCATCTAATTAAAACATACTTCCCACGTACTATTAATTTTGATCTCAGCTTCTACATGTATGGTCTATGTTTTGAACCTGAGAACAATTTGCAATTAAGTATATTTTACTATTTCAAAAATCTTGATGGGGTGATCGGTGATTGGCAATTGCACAACCAAAAGGAACTGTGGAACAATAAGAATTCCTTCATATTCCTTTGCCTTCTCAACCTTTTTTGAAATAGCTGTGTGTGTGTTGTATTAATTGTATTTATAGATATATAAAAAATAACATTAGAGTAAGGAACAAGAAAAAATGGAACCAAGTGAAACAGGTAGATGTATTTTTAAGGAAAAAAAGAAAATTTTTCTAATGGAAATAATTAAAAGAGTGGTTTTGATCAGATGGAAGGATGGCTTTAACATGTCTGGCAAATAAATAATAAATAAAAAGAAAGAAAAAGATTGAGGTCAATTAGTTCAATTAATCATCAATGTAATAAAAATACATACAAATATAATTGCAAAGAAAGTGTGTTTTTGTTTGCTGTCTAACAATAATAAAAACTATAAAACTAGTCATCTCAACAAGTGAATTTTATCAGGAATTTTAAAAAATATTTGTACAATATGTATTGTCAAAGTTTTAATTTTTCCTAATTTCAGCCAATGCTTCTAAGGGATTTTTATTTCAATTGGCAAATAATTGCTTCTTGGATTTCTATTTATACATATTTCTTCCGAAAACACTAATTTATAAAATTTATAAAAATTTATAAATTTTTTTCAAAAATATTTTTATTGTCAAAGCTTTATAATTTTTTTGAGGGATTTTTTGCTTGAATCAGCAAATAATTGTCTATTGAATTTCTATTTCTATATTGTAAGTTTTAACACTAATTTACAACAAAGTTCTTAGTTTTGTATAAAGAATAGATAACAGCAGCAATAAATATCCTTTCTGACCATGTCAGGACATCACACAGTGTAAGCATGAAAAGTACTTACTCCACATTCATAACAGCAGGACTTGTCAGGGTATTCTCGCCGCCTGATAAACTCTGCTGCCCTCCCATTATCCTTTGCAATGCAGCATTTGATCGTACGACCAAACATCTGATCCAACAAAAATTAAATACCACATTATCAGAAAGTTTTTGCACAACCCACTTTTAACATGCAAATTAGAATGTGAAAAAAATAACATGCTAATGAGGCATGCATGTGGTGTATGGTTCAGTAAGTCAGGCTAACTGCCCAAATTAATAAAAACCTAGATTTGATAAGAGAAAAATTTATAAATGTGCTAATTTGGTGCACATTAGTTCCTAGTATTCTGAGGAATTGTTTTAAAACAAAGTTGTCTTTTCTATATATCAGGATTGCATTTGACGAACCAGAAAATATGCCTATTCTGATGATACAAATTGATGTTCATTTTAATTATATTTTTGGTCCATTATTGAAGAGCAAATATTTGTCAGAAATTGATAAATGTTTCTGTTATTAAACCTAGGTTTGTTTTCATTAATTTGGGAAGTTCACTGACTCACTGACTCACACCCAAACGCACACCTCATTAGCATCATGTTATATTACTCATGCTCATTTGCATGTTAAAAGTGGGTATGAAAAAACAATCTATTGGCGCTCGTTCACACTAGGCTGAACTTTTATTTACTTTTACATAAATATCTGTCAACATCCACACTTTGAGTGCAAATGACACTTATTTCTATCTTACCAAATTTTGTTAAGGTATCAGACTTTCCAGCTCAAAATGTAACCATAACATTTTCAGTAATTTTACACTAGTTCTGTACCAGTTAGAATCAGCATTAAATAACAGAAAATGTATTGGGATATTTTGATACTAAACTCAGTGGCTATACCTCAGCCGTTTCTCGTTCTCTCTCTCTAAAATTTCATGTTCTATCAGCCTTCTACCAGCACTTTCTAATCATGTGATTAAAAACACAAACTTGTAAAAATATTATTTTGTGAAATCATCACTTTAGTACTCTATTGTACCTGTTTTTTATTCACAGCTGTGACAGCAGCCTGAGCAGTCTGTTTGTCAAGAAATAAAATAAATGCAACTCCTTTGCTTTCCCTGGTGTGCTTGTCCTTCAGGATAGTAACTCTGAGAAAAAAGAGAAGAAATAGGGTTGAGATTAGCCTTCTATCCTGGTTGTAATACATTTTGTAGCCTACATTCAAGATGTTTGGAAGATCCATTTTGGGAAGCTGGGTCAAAGCTCCAGATTGAGGCTTCTAAGAATGTTCCTAGGAATATATGTACAGCTGTACTGCATGGCATGATTTGCTTAAAAAATCTTTTAAAAATACTATTTTTAATGGTTTTCTATTTGTGCTGTAACCCTGTTTGAAAACAACTCTGTGAAGTGCCATCAACTTTCTATTCAATGCTTTTTTACTGGAAAGGAGCAACTGAGAAAGATTTGGAAAAGCTGTATTTTCAACATTCCAAGACAAGTTTGAAGTGTCAGAACACTCTACCATCTGTTCTGAGCATTCCAGATGCCGAGATGATTTCAAGAAAATGTTAACAAATCGTATCATTATTCCTATTATTTCTGAAACCTTGCCTCTCCCAACCTCCTGAGCTACAGTTGGCAAAAATTAATCCCTTGAGACTTCCTTAAAACAGGCAACTAAAAACATGAATGAATATGTGGACCGTGTGGCACTATGAAATACATGGAGTAGAAATATTGGAAAGTTATAGTGCTTAGAAAGGAAGTTATATTCGGGGCGAAAGACCCTTGGAAATAAATTCGGAAAAATTAATTTCCGACCTCACTGGGATTCAAACCCATGACCTTCAGATTTGATTTGAATCCCAGCGAGGTCTGAAATTAATTTTTCCGAATCCATTTCCAAGGGTATTTTGCCTGGAATAACTTCCTTTCTAAGCACTATAACTTTCCAATATTTCTACTCCAAAAATATTTAGGCTGATCTCTAGACTTTCATACCCCCTCCCCTTGTTCAATGTTGTGTGGCTAAAATTGCTAAATTGCTAAAGGGAAGGAGAGATTTAATTAACAGGAAACAAATATTACATTTAAATTGTACCAAAACATCCAGGATGTCATAAATTATCCTAAGGGATCTCAAGGTTTTGTTCACTGATTGTACAGTAACCTTTCCAAACATTTCAAATGTAGGCTATTCATTAAGTCAAGACTTTTGAGTTTTGCAACATATGCAGACTCAGTTCTGCATTAATCATTAGCAACACTTGCCTTTTCTCACAACTACATGTATTTGAGAAGAATCTGCAGTGAGTCTGTGTATGTTGTCTATGCTTTAATGTGTCACTGCTGAGGGAGGAAGGAACTCAGGATTTATAGTCATGTGGTTTTGGGACAGTTTATGCTCAATATTTCAGTAATTTCAATGTCTTACTGCAGTACTACAGTTTCTTGCATTGTTGCGGTAGGCAGTTTTCTGTCCTTTGGTACTTAGTAAAATTTAAGAATAAATATGGTATTACGGTTTCTGGTTGGTTGCCAAAAATACATAAATGCTACGTTGAAAAACCATTATTTTCAGATGGTCTAGATATGGTTTCAGTATTTGGTGTTTTTAGTTGCAGCATTTTGGTTTTTGTTGATTTTGTTTGCAGTTTTGCAGTTTTGAACATTCCTCAACTCCCTCTTCTCGTGGGGACCAGAAGAATATTAATAGTATTTGCATTTCAAGTGTGAACGTTACTTGATCTAGACAGACCCCTGACTAAAGTTTTGCCTGTGGGGGATGGAGTAAAGAATCAGCACGCTGCCCCCTCCCCCCTCCTGTGTGCATGTCTATATACGCTGTACTGCAAATACTGCCATACTCACCTGACAACCTTTCCATATCTGCTAAACACCTGAAATTAAAATAATCTTGGCTCTTAGACAAACAAAACCACATGACTTATTAAAAACAAATAAGCTTAAATCTGGTATAGAATCTGCTTTGGCTATTTATACAGCTGTCGTGTCACAACGTGTTTATATACCTTGTGAAGGTCACTATTAGTGAGGGAATATGGTAGATTACCCACGTATATAGTTGATTTACTTGGTGCAAGGCCTCCACTCATTATGTTAAACGTTGAGAATCATTACTAAGCTTAATTTTATATCGCTTTGGTGAAAAACCTGTAACTTTGAACAAACAACAAAGCTCAATCGTTTCGTTATTTGAATATTTTGGACCAAAAGAAAAACTATTCAAGTAACTTCACTAGCACTTCGAAAATGTTATTTGTCGCTAGGAGAAAGAATTCACGCGATTTTTGACAACAATTTCGATGATTTACTGTCGTAAATAAAATGGAGTCACGCTTTCGTTAATATCCTTAACCATCCGTTCATTAATCGTTTTGAAATCGATGACTAATCGTAAAATCCAGATTGACTCGATATCAACTCGAGCCATCTCGAGCCAGTTCGAGTCTAGTTCGTACCGGCTCGAGCCTTATTCGAGGTCAACTCGAGGTCACGTTTCAGGAACGAAGTCTCACCGAAGTGAACCCCAGTGTTGTCAAGTGACAGGTCCCTAAAAAGGAAATCTTTTTCAATTGAAAAAGAATTGAATATTCAGCAAAACAACGAGTGACAGAAAACTGTATAAAAGCTGCCTCGTGCAGTTAGCGTGTCAGTATTGGCACTCTTCTTGAAGTGTTCACTGGTCCTTTATTCGACTTCTAGATGCGCTACAAGAACTGGCTTCTAGTTGATGTGCATCTTCCCTTTGGTCTTTATGAATGCCATTCGTGGTTTCACACTTGTTTTTATTTTTACGTTTCCGGTGGAACTTTTTAGCGAGCCTAACAATAATTGCCTTAACAGACTTGCAGCGTTTCCTAAGCCTGACTTCAACACAAGTTTTGTTTTGCGTTCTCAGCGAGGTTTGAAGTCGTTCAAAGAGATACGACATGACTTAGGAAGGGAGCCTTTCTACGCGCGTGTTTACGCTAAACCAAAATCAGGAGTAAATCAGGGCTTCTGTTTCAATGGAGTCGGCGTTAACCAAGTGGACTCGTCTCAAACTTCATACGGAGGACTACTATACGCTTATAACTCGGAGTACATTCGAGTATGGGCTCCAAGTCAACCTAATGGTCATATTATATTTATCAAGGATGGATGGGGAGGCGAGAGGAACTCTCAACAAGCGGACGAAGCGGTTGTTGTTGTCGAGATGTGGGCTTCTGGTCCGGAGCCAAATTTTCAAATTGATACGGTTATAGGGAATGGCACGAAAAGAGGGAGCTTTGGAGAGGTGGACCATCAACTGAGACAAATGCCTGATAGGGTTTTAGTTCGATTTTCTCCTGAAAATACTGTTAATAGTAAAGACAATCCTAATGGTGGCTTTTGGTTTCATGCTGTCAGCTTTTCACAAAATTCTAACCCCAATGGAAGTTACGGAGGGGTTATATTTGCTTATAATGAACGAATTATACGTCTATGGGCACCAGACATTGGTATCAGTAATACTGGGTGCATACTGATTGACAGGGGTTGGGGTGGTGGGGCATACACCCAGCGAGAGACAAGGTGTCGCATCCATGTCAAAGTTTGGGTCAATATGCTTCCAGTACCCTCATTCCAAACAAACTGGTTTCATTTTCAAGCACAGAGAGGATCTAGCTCATTTAAAGAAATTACGCACAGTTTAAATAATTTACCAGAGCTTGTGATAGTACACGCACAAGCCACTGAAGGAATTAATTATCACTTTACATTTGAAGCACAAGGATCTGTGCAGTCAGATGACAACAGTGATACAGGATATGGGGGTATCACCTTCGCTTATAATGACAAACACATTCGACTCTGGGCACCAAGTCAAATGGACAACTCAAAAAAGGGTTATGCACTTCTGATCAAAAACGGTTGGGGTGACGGCAGATTTCTTCAAAAAGGTGCCATTGATGTACGAGTTAAGGTACTAGTCTATGGAAGCAAGTGTGCACCATTTGTAGAAACTACATTCAGTAACAATACTTGCATACGGACAGATTATGAGACTTACTTTTGGTTAACTTCCCCATGGTCTAAGTGTTCTAGCATATGTAATCAAGGTCAAAAACAACGTCATAGCACAGGTAAAAATATTTAAATTATATTTAATGTGATATTTAGTGTTCATCATTTATCTCAGAAAATGAGAATGACGTCAAAGTTGCTTTAACTTTTCTTTCTCTTTGTGAAAAAAGAATGCCATTAACCACTTGCTGTAACTAAGCATTATACCTAGCAACAGGTAGTTTCTTGAGGCAATTCAATAAGTAGGATGTAATTCTACTTTATGCTCAATCAATTTATTTTCAAGACTGTATTTATGAATTATTATACTAGTTGAAATCACAGTTCACCCATAAAAATATGTTTTTAGAAAATGAAAAAAATGAAAAAAAAGATTGAAAACTAAGGAACTATTTCTTCAAATGGAATTCAAACTCAATGGAAATTTAAATATGCTAATTTTTAAAAAATTTTACCTAATCAAATTAAACCAAATTAAAGGAAATGAAAAAATGTTTTTATTTATTCCTTTTTATGGTATTTGTTTTCTTTATATTAAGCCAGAGCACATTTTATTTTATTTCATTAATTATTGATAATTTTTTTGAAAGCAAAAAAAAATATCCCTCTGTCGTCAAATAATTCTTCAAGTCATGATTGAATACAATTCCCTTAGGCTATTCAGGCTTTGTTCTTTGAAGTATCACTTAAGATTGATATTGGAGCAACTACATCCTACAGTGATTGCTATTAGAGCAGTTAAAAGCCAACCATATAATTATAATGATTGCTCTTAGATTTTGTTATTCAATTTATCTTGTGAATATTAAAAAGACCACCAGTAGTACCTGTGATGGACATATTGATTTGTATATTTTTATTCAACCAGTAATATGTTGTGTTTTTTTTGTTTTTTTTTTTTGCACAGGTGTTTTAATGAGATATTGGCACCTTAATATTTAAGTGATTTTGACACTAGGAGACTTCATGCACGTTCCATGATTGCTATTGTTTGAATCAATTATCACGAAGGTCACTCTGCCAATTAAAAGTGCTAATAGCTACTTCATTGTATTTTCTTGACATACTTTATTTTTGCTAATTCTGAAGAATTATAGGCGAGATAGAATTGTTAAGGTATATTTTGAATGAGAACAGATTTAAAGTGCATATAACAATTCGCTCGATTCCTTTTAAAATGATAGTCCGTGCTCTAATAAAGCATCTTTGATGGTCCAAATCTCGAAATTAATTTTTTAAGGCATATTTTTGACGCTCAAAGTTGTCAAAAATACCTTAATTGGACTCCCTGTTGTAAACTTTTAGAGCTGTTAGGAAGAGATTGGGTCCTAGCATTTTTGACGTCATTCACGGGACTTCTTGCCTTCATTCCTTGAAGAAAACTATTGTGTTTACGTGGAGTACTAAAAAATTGT
>JAAAQI020158117.1:0-42437 GCA_011800005.2 Stichodactyla mertensii | reverse complement strand
ATTTACAATCACTCGCCTTCGGCTCGTGTTGTAAATTCTGATACAACACGGCTGCTCATGTTGTAAACACTACTTAAAGAAATTAAACAATACCCAGGTGGTAGCCATTATCAGATGTGAAGATAATGAAGGTATTCTGAAGCTGTTTCGTCTTTTCTAAGGCTGTTACTACTTGCTCCACCAAATCATCCACCGACAATAGGGTGCGCAATCTACAACAAGGATAACGAGAACAAGACTTCGTCAAACTCTGCAATACTGCATGCGTACTGGGGTAAATTATCATAGAGCAGACATTGCACGTACGACCGTAAAAAACTCAGAAGTTGTAAGAGTAACCATGGTACAATAGGAAGTACTCCATACCTGTTCCGAAACGTATTGTCAGAGAAATCAATGGACGATTTGGCCATGGGATGTGGCGTTTGTCTTATTAACCAGTGCTTGGTCTAAACTAACCAAAAATACTGATAAGAAATACGATAATCGTGAATTTGGTCAACAAATGTGGGACTAAATTTGATCATATATTACTATAAAGCTTGGTTCAGTTTATACTAGCGACATAAGCGCGTCTTCAATTATCAAAACATTTTCATTTTCCGCTTTATAGAGCTGTTGTTAAGTGCGACGTAATTCGAACGAAAAACGACTTCCGGATCCAAAATGAAAGTCAGTTCTTTGAAGATTTTTCTTGCTTTTTTCTTCATAGTAGGAATGGGTGTACATAGGTCTGTTAATACAGGTGGAGGAGGAATTGTGGATAAACGTTTTGGTTTTATTTTAGCGCATTTTCTGAAAAATTGGACCCGGAAATACGTCACAACTTAACAGTTCTATATCGCTTGCGCGCTGTTGTCAGGCTTTTGTAACGAACACTTACACTTGCGCTTGCATTTGCGCTAGCGTCACTAGGACTGAATAGTTCCAGGCTCGGTACTTTGAATTCCTATGAATCGTTAATCTACCTTCCCTCCTGCTACGTCGAAACTTGGCGTCCGAGGAGCCTTACTCGTGTTAAACATGTCTTTGTACTGTGGTGCTGGAGTAAATGGAGAATGACAGGCAGGCGTTGATAGAAACATGAAAAACGGTGGAGATTTTGATGTCTGTCTTTGGATGAAACTAGTAGCTTGCCTTGTCTTAAAGATACACAAGAGAGAAATCGTTATGTGGCATAGAAAATTTCTGTGTGTGTGTGTGTAGGGGGTGGGGGTGGGGGTGGGGGAGGGGACCTTGACCGTAACCATAACTACGCGTTGTATTGTGATTGGACAATTCACACAAAAACAATAGAAAACCAATTCAATGCTAGTGCATACCATTCCGTGTACGTGCTATTAGTGCTGCCATACGTTTCCCACTCGTACAAAAACTGTATGGAAAAAGCGCGCGCTAGGTATGTGCTAGTAACTGAGTGAATAAAGCTACGGACACACAGTGCAACATTGCGTGCAACAGGACTGTTCCAGCGTGTGTCTACCCCTGAAACTTGTTGCACGCAACATTGCATGCAACAAATCTGAAGTTGAATCGCGCTCTACTCCTGCAACATTGCGCACAACGAATTTCATCGTGTGAACACGACTGCAACATCGCTTGCAACAATTTGAAATCTTCAGCCAATCAGATTGCACCAAGTTTATAACCGCTGACAAAATGACTTAGGTGTGGATCGAAGGGAGACGCCATTGCGCAAGCGATGTTGCGTGATTTTGTTGCAACGTGTGTTAACCCCATTTAAATTTGTTGCGTGCAATGTTGCGTGCAATGTTGCACCGTGTGTCCATGCAGTGTGATTGGTTAATTCATGTCTCTTCTAAAAGACGTTATTTTTCACCCTTTTGCAAACCTGCCCTTAATTTTGTTGTCAAACTTACAATCACATCAGTCAAATAGTCCTTCTTGTAATCTGACCCGTGAACCTCGGCTTTTCCATTCACAGAAAGCGTATAATCGTAGTACTTAGAATTACCGACCAATCCGTACCAATTGTCCCATCCGGGGGGGACATGCTGAGGACCCCCTGTCTTTTCAATTCCATATTGATTCAGGTACTTGCCAGCAAAGAACGTAGTGTATCCCATAGCTTTGAGGTACGTGTTCATTGTTTGTTTCTCGGGTCCTTGTTGCCAGTTCTTGTTGGCGCAGTTCCCTTCAACTGAGTTATTAAAGGCGTGATGGTTGTGTGTGTACTTTCCTGTAAGGATGCTGGAGCGACTTGGACAGCAAAGCGGGTTTGTTACAAACTAATTTAAAGTAAGGAAAACAAGCTTAACATCGGCGCAGATATGTCACAAAAACGAAGACAGATTTCATGAAAAGTGAAATGTTTTGTTTTTGTAAATGCAATCAAAGTTAATAGAATGAGATGGGTATGAAGCCTATTGTTCTATCTTTTTGTTCACTTTTTCCAACCACACACAAACTCAAAACCATTCCTACATATATCAGACAATCAGCCAATGAAAACGTTTGGGTCAGGTCAGTCAAGCATAATAAATGAGGGTAAAACAAAAGATTGTGCACGGTCAGAACCGTACTCAACCTCCATGTTTGCTTCATTGTCAGTCCATTTGAAGTTTGCCGAGTTTCCTAAGACCATTCCTTTCTATTAACTGATGCAATTGCATGATAAGTTGACGAGGACAGATGTCAAAAGTGAAATCTCTTGTTTTGTAAATGCTTGCATGGTTTGGCGTTATAAGTGATGCTGAAGGAACCGCTTTTTTCCTTGCGACGTTGCTTGCAACGGGGAAATCATGTGTCCACCCGTAAAAGTAGAAACGTTTTACTTCAGCGACGACGCCGGCGCAGCGCGCATTCCTTGTATTTCTTGCGCACATGGCCTCGCTGTCGGGTTTATCATAGATACCATTCTTCTGAATGGACTTCCGTTTTTCAGAGACGGAAATTTAATAAGTGTTAATGCGAGGCGACGTCACGCAACACTTGAACGCGTAATAGACTTATTTTTTTGACGTTAGTTTTATTATTATGTGCAAGATTTTGTCGCATCAAACGGCTGAATAACGAAAGCACCGTCAAAAAAAAGTTTTAAATTCTTCTAAGGAAACGTTGGAATTAAACCTACTGCAAAAGACAGAGCTGTATTTGTGTTGCAATGTCACCTTTTGTTTCAATTTTCGCAATGCACTTCTTCCCCCCAACATGAATCGTTACTTGCTTACCATATTTTCGAAAGAAATTCCCTTTTCCTGAATTAGTTTCTTGGCTTTAACCAAAGGACTCTAAAGCGAAAGGCAAAGCAAAACCGGTTCAGAGAAAAAGCAGAGGATTTTTTAAGTCAAACGTCGAATCGATTACCATGCCTTGTAGAATTTTATCTTGGTCGTCTGTCAGAATTAAAACGATGTTTGACTTTTCGGCTGCCATGCCCTTACTTTCACAGGGAAATAAACACAAGATAATGATTAGAAACATGAAGTTCTTCATGGTGATAGCGTACTTAATGTCTACCATACTGAGACATCAGAGACGAGGCTAGATTTCCGTTATCTCGCGCGAGTCACTTGATTGGTACCACTTGCTCATGTTACCGTATCATCCCCTCCCCCACGGGGAATTTTTACGGTAATTACCTCGTACGCTATGCTTGACTCGAGACAAGACAGCCAGAGGAATAAGCTGGTGAGTAGTGAATCGTAATGTAGAGGTTACAAGATAATAAAGGGCTTCCACAGAACGATGGGAAGAGGACTGTCACACAATGGAGAAGTCAACAGCGTGGTTAGTCTGTGTAGCGTTCCCTCCACCCCCATCGAGGGCCACTACAGTCTATAGGGCAGTAGCAAGGCAAAAATCTGCTCCCGCTAAAACCTTTTTACATCTGAAATCTTCGGTACACACGAAGTAAAACCACCCTGAAGCCTGCTCCCAGGGCAAAACCCTTAGTGTGTATAGGCCCTTAGTGTGTACTACGTTTCTTGTGTTGTAGGGACAAAAACTTGTCGCCGTGACAAGTTACATGGTTTCAAACTGCAATGTCTCACAAGTGGTATACTCTCCACATCATGTCCCTGCAAACTGTTCCCCTATTGTGTGCCGAGTTTTAACACAACTGTTTACCTAACTGCTACACCATTATAACAAATCTGCAAGCCTCTGTAGAGCACTAATACTTTATGTTCACATTTCATTCAAAATTGTATGTATACACACTTGATGGACTCTTGTCCAGGAGTTAATCAAAAAACTAATTAACTTAAAGAAATCAAGTACACACTTGGTTGATTGAACAATTTATTTTGCTATTCACTGGAAATCTTTTTTATACACTTTCTTGGATGGGTGGCTCAAATCCATCTCTCTCGATCTTTGTTCCAGTTTCATCAACTGTGGTACTGTGGGATGACGACTCACCATGCATTTCCATCAACTTGCCAACTACATGGAAAAAAAAGGAATTTATTCAGTTAAATCATTCATTTGTTACAGCCTACGTGTTTTACAAATAGTTCACCATGCTCGTGTTTAGACTTGAGTGTCTGAGGTTTAACCTGAGTTAGACACGCTGAAACAATGCTAAATAATTAGCAGTCATTAATAAAATCTTACTCAACCTAGGTTAATGATATAGTCTAAACATGGCTTAAGAGAGTAGATTTTGTACTGTGATGTACAGTGCCAAGACAAAAACGTCTCTGTATTCTAAATGGTGGGTAAAAATTCTCATCCACTGCCACAGTTTAAGCAGATGTTGTCATTTCGTAGGGCCTTGGAAATTTATCATTGATACCAGCTTTTTGATTAAATGTTAAACTTACTATCAAATTTAGGCTTCTTGAGCACCTTGACCTTGCGGATGTAAACATCATGGAGTGGGTAGATGGACTGACATGACTTCTCAATGTCTTTGCCAATACTGTCTGGAATTCTATTGAAAAGTATATGGGAGTTACTGACCAAGTGTGAGGTCCGGATGGGGGGATATTTGTCAAGTTATTTTTCATGCTTGTATAGACCGAGTCCTTAGGGTGAGGATCATACACACGAAAAAAGAACCAATATCTCCTCATCTGGACTGAACAAGTTCGGCCAATAAATGGTTTATTATAGGCATGGCAAACAAAATTATTGAAAACAGTCCACCACTCTTGAGGAGAGGTCCACATGAAAATATCCAGTCCTTTCTCAGTGACCAATAAAATTGTTCCATTTTTGTCCAGACTGGCTTGCCATATGATCTTAGTAAAACCTCTGGCATCTCTACTTACAACTTATTGACAACTTCCTTAAGGTCATTAGAGCCAATTTCGCGTGTGATAATGTCAACCATCTTCTTGCGAATAGCTCTGATCTGAGAGGATTTGGCATATGCTGTCTTCTTCATCTGGTTTTGTCTTCTCTTGGTGAAGCCAATACAGAACAAACGCAACAGATAGCCATCTGTGGTCTTCACGTCAACTCCAGCCTCAATCAGTGTCTAACATTCAAAAACACCGTATAAAGATTTTGCTTTGAATTTTATGATGGTAGTACTGTTTGGCACCTCAAGATATTACGAGTACTTCCCTAACATAAGGGGGCAGGGGAGGGTGGGGCTTAATTTTAGACATTCTAAAACCAAAATAGACTGCAAAACAGTCCCTACTTTTTCGCGAATTATCCGTGGAGGCATGACGAAGTCCTGGCCGAGAAGGATTGAGGACAGGGGAGGAAACCGAGCGGGGAATGAGGTGAGAAGGGGAAAGACGTGAAAAGTAGGGACTGTCGCCTTCCCATACATTGAATCTGTATGGCTACCTGTCAAAACATATCATTTGCACCATGGTATCAATTGACGTTGGGCAAACAAACTGTCACTTTCAGCCATTTCAAGCCATTGAAAAAATAACAGAAGACAAGAACATTATTAAGATCAAGTGTAATTTAATGCAGTCTGCAGTTCATACAAACCGTTCTGAAAATTTCGAGTGCTTGTATAACTGCGTAAAACAGATACCAATACATGTGTCCTGTTTACCAAATTCTTGGTTCAGTATGTTGGTTATCTCACAATGAACTTTTCAAAAATAAATGTTTAATAATTTTGTGTAGTTGTCGCCTTCTTTTGTTCAGTTACTTATAAATGCATTCCGCCAACGACTAGTTACATCCGAGCTGGTATTTATAATTCTTGTTCCACTCGTAGTAGCATGTAGAGTTCTGTCTCAAGATATGAGTTGATGGAAACTCCGAAAAAACCGGCAAAACATTCATGCTTTAACCGATAGTTATTGAAATGCTCCAAAAGCAAATCACCGAGCAAACCACTAACGTCCATGTTTGATTTCACGAACTGTCTGGTGATACAAAAAGTAGGTGGTCAATCTGCTTTCCATCAAAAAATTTGTTGACAACTGAAAAGACGCCTGAAATAACGACCAATCATATGCAAGCAGCAAATTTGAAGAGATGACAGATTTACTGTATTTCAGCCAATGGGAATTTTGCGTTTGGTCAGAACACAAAATTCCGTACAGATTCAATGTATGGGAAGGCGACAGTCCCTACTTTTCGCGTCTCTCCCCTTCTCACCTCATTCCCTGCTCAGTTTTCTCCCCTCTCCTCAATCCTTCTTGGCCAGGACTTCCTCACATCTCCACAGATAATTCGTGAAAAAGTAGGGACTGTTTTGCAGTCTAAAACCAAAAGTTCTGTGAAGGAAGTCAGATACTTTAGGGCTTGAAATAGCATATTGCTAATGGCCAAAATGCAGGTTGAATTTCACTACTTGCAGGCAAAAACAATTTTGAACTGCCAAAAGGAAAATAAAATGGCAGGAGAAATTCTGTTTTACCAAAATGATTTGCCCTGCCAAAAATAATAAAATAAACTGTCTAGTCATTTTCATTTTCTATTTCAAGCCCTGTACTACCCACTCTTTAAACTTTGAAATCAGACTAGTTGGTATTCGGATTGATATATACTGCTTTGCATATTGCTTTCTTACCTGCCACTTCTTGACAAGTGATCTCAGTTTGTCAGTGGTCATGTTCATGCCATGGAAGTTGGTTAAGCAGTTCTTTCCCTGGACCTCCTCGCACATGAGCTTGAACTTCCTGAATGCGACCTCGTCATTTTGAAGATCAGCCAATGATACTTCAAACACACGTCCCTTCAATCCTTCAGATGCAATTTCTGTGAAATCATATGAAATAAAACTTACTTAAGAATGTGGGAATTTAATTGAGTTGTATTTATGTTAATAGAACAGATTTCATGAGTAGGGAACAAGGCCAATTTATAACAGTACTTCTGCACAAAAAACAATGGAAAGCCATTTCAATGTCAATGCATAGCGTTAAGTGTTACCATAATTATTATTTACTCAAATGCTGGGCCCTGAATAAACCCCAGGTTTGAATAATTGCCGGGGTAATAAAGTCCAGTCTGAAATAGAGTAGATTTCATATGACTTCAAAAAGGTTGCTGCACAAACACGGTCACAACACAGTCAAGGGATGGCAAGGCATGGTAGAATAGACGGATCCCACAATCCATAGATACTGTTGCTACATCGAACAAGCCAAAACTTTTAATTGTGCTATGAAATAAATGTCAATTACTAAAAATCATATACGGCTTAGTTTTATTTGGTGTAACATGGGAAAACATTGACACAAATAGCCAATAAATGTTTAAATGTCCCTAAAATCAAGAAGTTTGTAGTTTTGTTTGTCCAACCCTCCATATTCCTTTGGGAAAACTTTACGCTCTCATTGGTGGAGCTGGTGTTGGTGGGATCGGTCTATTCTAGAAAACATTACAGTCATGGCAAGGTATGCTTATGGCACTGACTGTGCCAGGACCTTTTCACAGGCATACAAAATCTGCTCTATACACCAGTAGCATCTTATTCTGAATAAATGTTGGGTTCAAATAAACACCGAGTTTATGAGGACAAGTTTTAAATAAACGTCAGGAGTGTTTATTTCAGTAAATATGGTACATGTTAGTATATTTCCCATTCATACAAGCTCTGTGATAATTCTTTACAACTAAACCACTGAAACTGTTTATTACTGTAGTCATCATCATAATCATCTAATGATGATGATTGTAAAAACATCCAGAGTAGATACGCTTGATGCACCAAAAAAATATTAAAGAAACATCAAAAGAAGCAGTCAACTTACTTGTTCCAGTGGTTCTGGTAACAACAGTTTTTCCAATCTGTCGAATGTTAAACATGGAGGGTGCCTTCACATCGTACCAATCTTTTTTGGTAAAGGGATCAACACTAATAAACGCAAAAAGATATGCCATTATTCAATATATACTCCTCAAAATCGCTTAAGAATAAAATAACTTAAATTTGCAATAATCAAAGTAATAATTTTAGGTAACAAAAGTTTCACAAGTGCAGACTCTACGTTCTAGGCCATAGAAATAGAGTACGAACAGCCTTACGCTATCCACTTAAATCAAGGCTATATAACAGCCATCACGTCTTATTCATGGAAAAATATCGTCGTTTGATAGTGTGCGGTTATTATAATTTTATTTTTTAGGTATCTACAAGCTTACATCTTCTTCTTGACACCCTTCTTTCCTTTAGTAAGTCGCTTGTTTTTTCCCACCGCCATGTTGGTCCGCCGATGGAGAGCAAAGAGGGAGGAAGAGCCTCGCTCCGGTGCTAAGTCAAATATGAAGATCGCTGACCTTTTTATTCGTAGGTTCAAGTATGGCGGACGAAGTGTCTTGGGTAACCCTGGAAATATTCTGGCAAAAAATACCCAAAAGTCTGAATTAAGGCAAGAACTGCATGAGAAATTACAATATTTACCTGGGATAGAAAATAAGTATTCGCTATGTTTGAAGTTGGTGAATGGGAAGAGAACACAGAACGAGAGAAGAAGCTTATTTCTGGTCTCTTTGGAACTAAGGCTTTTCACGTGGATGAAGAGATTGTTAATTCTGTGAAAGATTCTGCGAGAAAGAAGAAAAGAGAAAGGAGGAAGGTAAAGAAAGAACGCACGGTTTCAGATATAAGGGAGGAGGAGAATGAAAAACAGCTGGGAAACGCAAAGGAAGATAACTTACCAAGATCAGCTGTTGTTGACCAAAAAAATGGTACGTTCAAACTCGAAGCTAAAAAGAGAAAAACCTCTTGTTCTTCATCCAAAAATACTGATGAATTAGCCTCTACTGAATCTACTGGGACAAGTTCTAAGAAAAGAAGAGAAAGAAGAAAAAGACAAAAAACTAGAATAGAAAATAATAGAACTGAAGATGAAAAACTAATTAAAAAGAAAAACAAAGGAAAAAAGAACAAAAAACAAAATTTCATTTATCCTATCACAGCTGATATAAAGGACAAAAAGTGCAAAGAAGTATCAGATACTGATAATGTTAAGACAATGCCAACTAAAAAACTGCAACTGCAAGACAAACTCAAAAGCAAGTTGGAATCCTCAAGATTCCGGTGGATTAATGAGCAACTATATACAAGAACTGGTGACAAGGCTGTGGAATTGTTCAAAAATGATGAATCAATGTTTGATATATATCACAGAGGGTTTCGAAGACAAGTAGAGCAATGGCCTGTGAATCCTGTTGATGTTATCATTGACTGGATTAGGGCAAGGTACAAAAATAAATTACATGTACTGATAGAAAATTTTCAGGGACCAGTCATTATTTACATAGTGGGTGGTACAAATTTTTATGAACAAATAAAAGGGAGGATATAAATCCATGCATTTTTTTTTATGTATTGTATTTGTTTATCTTGCCAGTGGACTGATGGTGGTAGGGCAGAGTTCAGAAGAAATGTGCTTGATGAAAAGGGGGTTCAGGAAAATAGAAACATGGCATGCCTAATTTTGTAGAGACCACCCCTCCCCCCCACACTTGTAAATTAATGATGACTGGTCCCTCAGATAATCCTTTTTTACTTCCAAATGAGCATGTGAGGTGCATGGTGAATAACAGGTGTGTGCATGGCTGTATGCTTCAGTGAGTCAGCAAATGGCCCAAATTAATGTATATTTCCAAAAACTGTATATTTTAATTGTTTTCTATTTCTAGGCCTAAATCGCTAGTGGTAGCTGACTTTGGATGTGGTGATGCAGCTATTGCACAGTCAGTACCAAATAAAGTCCACTCTTTTGACCTGGTGGCCAAAAATGATTGGGTTATAGCCTGCAATATGGCAAAGGTAGTCACTGATTGTATTTTTATCCAAGATGATCGAGTTCTGGTCAATATTTTTGTTAAATGAAGGTTATTGGTCAATTGAAAGGTCAAATCTGACCCTGCCATAGCTCACAATACAAAGTACTAGATTTTTAGGGTTTATTTTAACAGTGCCAGCTCTGGTTTAAATTAGATTGTCTACCTATAACCCTTCAATATGCTTTTATGAAACAGCAGTGCTTTTTTACTTTCTTTTTAATCTTGTTGTATCACTTCTTAGGTTCCCCTGAGCTCTGGAAGTATAGATGTTGCTATATTCTGTCTTTCACTGATGGGAACAGACTTAGAATCCTTCATCAGGGAAGCATACAGAGTCCTAAAGCCTGGGTCAGTACTCATTACAATATCAAACACTTGAACCTACTGACAAATGAATTCCTTCAAGTAATTTGTTCTAAAGATTATTGCAGGCCTCCAAGTGTGTAGCAAAGTTACAGCTCTGCAAACTTCAAATTTTCCTTCACCTCAAAAATGAATAACAAATCTTCCCAGTTTGTCATAAAGTTATGTTTTTGCATTTTTTCCTTTTTAGTGGAACATTGAAAATTGCAGAGGTTGTTAGTCGAATTGATGTCAATACTTTCATACCATTCTTGCATCAGCTGGGATTTAAACTGGATTCAATGGTAATTATATTATTGATGTATATTAAGATGGCTGCTCATTCACACAGTTGAACTTATTTAAAGCTAAGTAAGAGTTAATTACCAAGAATGGAGGCAATAAGCCATAGGCCATGTATAGGCTTATTGCCGACATTCGAGGTAATTAAGTGTCTTATTTCATACTTGAGAAGGTTTTCACAACACAGCAATTCTCAAGAGAAAACAGTATGATAATACTTACATATTCATGCATCAATTGTCTTTTTTCATCAATAAGAGCATGCATAGATGATAATTATGTCAGAGTGAATGCTTTGACTCATCCCACATGGAGGAGGGGATGCAAAGAGATCACCTGATGGCTCTTGGGCTAGCAAACTTTCAAGCCAGGAGGGCAGGATTGACAATAAGCCAAGGTCTCACCAATAGACTGCTAAAAGAGTGGTCTTTGGCTGGGACATGCTTTGCAATCCTGTCTTGGATACATTGAGTTTGTAATGAACTCCTCATTACAAATTTAAGGGCTATATCTCGTTATAGACCTGGTCTATAACTAGATATAGCCCTCATTAACGTATCCATTGGGATATATCAGAGATACATCCTGATGAATAACAGAGAAAACCATTTCAAATATGCAATAATTAGTGGTTACACACTGTACAGAGTTGAACACACAGCAGTTGCTAGGGTTATGTACAGTGAAACCTTATCTTACCCATAGGCCTTAAAAAATTGTTGATTCTTTTTTTTTTCTTTTTAGGATGATTCCAACAAAATGTTCCTTCTCATGGATTTCATCAAAAACCACCAAACTGAGAAAAGAAAAATGAAAGCTGATTTGTCTGGCCTGAGCCTGAAACCTTGTATTTATAAAAAGCGCTAATGTAATCAGGACAATTTGATAATGTTGGTGTAAACTAACATGTAATTTCTTTCACTAGCACTATGAAATTTCAAATATATTTTTGTGAACTTTTTAAAAAAGATCTAAGGAAAACAATCTTGATATAATGCATTTTCAAAATGGCATATGATTTTATTACAATGGAATATATTAATCTACAAAATGTTTTTCACAAATTGTTTCAAGGTTTTTGGGTATGATGTCTGCCTAACATGTATATAGGCTAAAAAGATATGAGAAGGGGCTAATGGTAAGAAAGCTTGTTGTATTGAATAAGCATGCTAATAAAAAATATGTAGTGAAAATGTCTTTGGAACTATTGTCCACTGTTTTTGCTTATCTCAGAGCTGCTTTGGCTAAAAGTGGATAGTTAGGGGATCCATTACCTGTAACAGGGTCCCACCCTTTAAAGGCAGTGAATCCTCTATCACCTGGATCACACCCTTCATTGTGCCCTGTTGTCACATCAAATAATGCTGCTGCATTCTGGTATAGGAAAGGATTAAAAAAGCCCATGGATGATTTACCATTTTGGAGCCGTAAATCATTGAGCAAAGAAATAATGCCAGCGACAGAAGGAGTAGAAGCTGATGTGCCAAGAACTCCTGGAACAGGAATCAAGTTGTTCACAACCCAGAAGTGATTGCAGATTGCAGAAATATCAGGATATGCTCTGCCATTTTTGTTGAAGTAGCTATCTGGAGGCATGTCTGGGCCATTCTTGAGGTAGTTTGCAACAGCTTCAGTCTGATAGGATTCCTGAGAAAAGACATTACTGAAACCACCTCCGCTTATTTCATAGCCATATTCATCACTGTCAGTAAAAGGATTCTTAAATGCTGTTCCACCAACTGTTGTCACAAAAGGTGACGAAGCTGGGAAAGATGGGCGGAACTTCTTGTTGTGTATACAGTTAGCACCATCATCTCCACTGGCAAACAACATTGACAAACCACGCACCCCAGCCTTCTGGAACTCCACATTTATCCTCTTCATGTAATCAGTCGATAGGGAATCTTCATTATCGCCATAACTTATACTGTGCACCCATGGTACTTGAGACATGTTGCTAATAGCAACCATCCATTCAAGGAAAGGCTCTTGCTTCTCATGTCGACCACCTGTACTCCAAAACCAAGTTGTAATGTTTGCACCTGTGCTCATTATGTACTGTGTATCAAGGCTAGCTTCGATTCCTGAACGACCCGAGTCTGGTCCAATCACCTTGGAGATAGCATCCCGGTGCACAAAGCTAGAGCCAAAGATCCTAAAGAACTCTGAAAGATCGGAAGGGTGGTAAAACTGTCCCAAAAACTGAGCAACAACCTGGCTATTATTTGGGTGAGATCCTACGGTGTCCAGTATTTTGTAGTGCTTGCGGAGAACAGATGGGTAGACTCCTATGTGTATACCAACCTGAGTAGTGTTTGTTGGTTCCACAGCTTTAGGTCTTGCCCAGTTCACAGCTGGAAATCTCAAGACACCGCCTACAAAGTCTAAATGCTGAGCTACGTTTTCTGGTACAGAGTAGTGGGAGATAGACCTTATGGTTGGGCTGGAAAGCCTGCTATGACTGAAGTAGTGAAACTTTGCTCCTTTTAGCATGGATTCTGCCACTTCACAGGGCATTTCACAGGTGACGAAATCCTCGGTGATAACAGAGGTGCATTTGCGTAAATCAACTCGGTTTTTTCCAAGCCAAGACTTGATAACCATCTTGGTTTTCGTGGAGGGGGAAATAAGAACTGCCAAATCTTGAATGGAGCGGTGTTTTCCGTAATCTTTAGATCTAGGGTCGGATACTTGCCAAAAAACTTTCTCCAGGACTTCTAAATTCCGTTGTTTGAGGGCGAAAGTAAGCTTCAGCATCTTGTGGGGTCCAACGGGCTCATTCATGATCCAGCCGTCTTCCTTCCATGCTAAAATGTTGTGTTCTTTCTCAAGAGTAACGAAGCTCTGAGAGAGATCTTCACCGATAGAGACGCAGGATAAACATGCAACGAAGAAGAAGATGCTCCAGATTGCTTGACCGGCCATCTTCCTTGATGCAGATGTCAATGGAAAGCAGAAAAAATCTTGACGCTGATATTGTCATACAATAATCATGTGATTCGAAACAAAACACCACATGTTTATACAACATCCGCCAGAAGTAAAATTATCATCTACCGGAAGTTGATATCTCGAGGTCTTAAAATAAGGACTCTATGGGAGAGTTTATTTACTAGTAAAAAGGAGAAAAACGTTGTCTAGCTGTCGTGATTCGAATCCACAAATTTACCCAGCGTTAAAAGTGAGAAAATTAAATATGGAAGTGTCTGTCAAAATAAAAATCCGCTCGGAGTGGGAGACAGTAGATTTTGATGTCTTGAGCCAGCGAATCAAATAGACACTCAGCGGAAATTCAAAATGGCGGACGAGAAGCCACGGTTTTATACTTTGCGAAAACACAAGAAAAAGTCTATAGTTTTTGCAGCTTTTGGTTTGTGGCTGGTGAAATATGGAGTTAATAGGTTTAGGTACGTCTGCGTTCACGTTTTGCTAAATATTTGTTGTTATAGCGAAAGTTTGCAGTATATTTACAATTTGTATAAAAAGTCGCACTTGTTTCAAACATTTTTCTGATGTTGCTTTGCAGAGAGTACTTAACAAGAAGAGAATTTTGTCAGGAAGCTAAGGTACCATTTGATATCCCTAAAGGTCTTTAATCATTACTCTATAAAACCCTTTAACTACTCATAAAAGTTAATGAATTTATTTTCAAATATATTTTTAAATTTGAGGTTTTTGCAGAAGAAACAACTCCAGCATTGAAGAAGCCAAGGCGGTTCATGTTATTTTTCAATGCAACAGCTGGAAAAGGGTAGGAAAGATTGTCAATAAAAATCTTTAGGCCTTTTCAAAATATGCAGAGTCTATCATCATCACCATCATCACCATCACCACCATCATCATCATCATCATCATCATCACCACCATCACCACCATCACCACCATCACCACCACCATCATCATCATCATCATCATCATCATCATCATCACCACCATCATCATCATCATCATCATCATCATCAACAACAACAACAACAACAACAACAACAACAACAACAACAGCTACTGTGAGGAGCATCATCATCATCAACATAATATATTTGTCCAGAAAATGTCCATTACACCCTAAAGACCATCCATTAATCCCAGAGATTTTTAAATAAAAAGTACAGGAATATAATCCTCTCAACATCACAGATTAAATATTTTCTATTACTGTATACATTCTGTAGAGAGGCAGAGAAGCTGTTTCAGAGGAATGCAGAGCCACTTTTCCATCTTGCTGGATTAGATGTGATAGTTGTCAAGGTAAGAGATCAACACTTCTTTCTTTTTACATATCTTTCTCTGTACCATTCACTCTTATAAATCCAACTCATTATCATTTTAGACTGACTATGAAGGTCAAATTAAGACACTGATGCAATATGTGGATCCAAATATTGATGGTATTATTGTCGCAGGTGGAGATGGTACCTTACTAGAAGTGAGTTACAGAAAACTTTTGTAGATGGGTAGCCTGTGGAAGTAAGATCACAGCTATCCCAATTTAGAAATCCTGTCATATTTGAATAATAATCTCCTATTTATTTTACTCTTTTTATTTTTGTTGAAGGCAGTCACAGGCTTACTAAGAAGACCAGATCAGGTATTTTGATGTTGTTCCATAGTCATTCATTCATTCACTCATTTATTCATTCATTCATTTAATCAATCATTCATTTACTCATTCATTCATTCACTCACTCACTCAATCATTTGCTCACTCGCTCGCTTGTTCGTTCGTTCATTCATTCCTTAACTTTTTTTATCAAGGAACAACTTTCAGGTATTCCATTTGGGGTAATCCCTATTGGTACAAAAAACACATTCTATAAAAAGATCTTTGGAACCAGCAAAGTAGCCCAAGCAAGGTAGATATCTATTTGCATTCCTTTTTAATAACTAGACATAAATTGGAAAAAATCCAGTACACTCTGATGAACAAAGCTAGACTATTATTATGTATTTTAGGGAAATAGGCCAAGCTGCAATGGCTATAGTCAAAGGTGATACATGTTCTGTTGATGTTATGGAAATCAAGGTAAGAACTGAACTGTTTAACCTTGGTAAAGTGATGGCACTTAACCCACGAAACAGAAACTAATAGTTAGAGTCTAACAAACAAATAGACATGAAACATGACAGTGAAATTAGTGTCTACTAACCTCTATTAGACTAATTACTATTTCGTAGGTTAAGTGCCATCACTCTACTAGGCGTTCTCTTTAACCTTACCCCCAACCTCCATATCACTTGCAGAAGGAAAGTGAGTGATGGGTTGGTGCAGAATGCCAGATTTAATGTCTCTAAATAATCTACACTAGTTTTTACTAGTTTCTACCATCTCTAAATAATCTCTTAATTTAATTTGTACAGGGAGAGGGAGGACGATCTACATTTGCTATGAGTGGATTAAAATGGGGAGCATTCCGGGATGCAGCTGAAAGTTATGATAAGTAAGATTAATATTGCTTAATGGCATGCCTTTTATACAGCTCTGTAATGGTAATGATATAAGGTATCTATACCATAAGCATTTTAGATGCTGTTGCACAAAATATCTTCCAAAAAAAAGACATCACACATTAATTTATTCCATCCAATTTTCATGCATTCTTTTTGTGTGACAAATAAAGCTTGGTGTTATTGCTACAAGTCACAATGCAGTAGGCAAGTGAGATTTAATGCTAACCTAACATTTCAGATATTGGATTACTGGTCCATTCAAAAAGAAGATGGCTTACATAGCAGCTACATTTAAGGTATAAAGTATAAGAAAGAATTAAAAAATGCTATGCTGTATAATATACAGTTTTAGCAAAGATGATGCAACCTCAAAAGGACGGCATGAGCATGTTCCTTTTCATGCACATGCCCCTGTCTTATGGGTTCATGTCCTTAACAAAACATCATTTTTACCTTTTTTACATCCTGATGAGAGCTAGAAGACAACAGAAGATGTGCATATCATCCTCTTGAGGTCACATTATCTTTACTTTGCTAAACCTAATGTCATAATGTCAAGTCAACTTACAGTGCTTTTCTTTCTGCTATTTATCCAGAATTGGCCACCCACCCATCAAGCACTCTTATCATACCCTACACTACTTAATACTGTCAAAACAGGCCTACCAGAAACCACTAAAAGCAATGCTGGTGGATTACTAACATCCCGCCTTACAGCACATGCAATGACAAGTAAAACAGATGCTCAAGATAATGACATTACTTCTGGCGGTAGCAATGCCTACTGCACCTTGGATGGATGGGTTCATAACCCTTTGGAAACTCTTGGAGTGTCAATAGAATTAATAAAAACCATTCAGGTATCATAAATTGAGTATAAGCTTTATTTCTGGATCTAGTCTGGATTGGACGATTGGCTTGCTTAACAGGTGCAGGGGGAATAGGGAGGTGAAGCGACACAGTGGACTGTGAAGTTAGGATAGGGACAGGCATGATTTGAATTAAGACTATCACATCTAGTCCAATTCAATCTGTGAGTTAGCCATGCCATGACTTCGATCATCCCAGAGGTTGTTTCAGGGTATGATAAAATATTGTCCTAAGTTCTCTCATCTCTACTAGGGGAATGCAGCTCTCAGTGTTCAAGTATGGCCTGCAGAATTATCAAAAATGGATTTCATAAAAATAGGGTTAGCAATTTTTGAATATTTTAAAAAGTTTGTTGTTTAATAATTACATAGTGAATGAATTATTTTGTTCTCAGTTGGAAAATGGAGAAAAGTAATCAAGAACCTAATGAAAAAACAGGTACATTTGAAACAATGTTTCACTATTCTTTGACATGCATTTTTGAATTTATTTAGCATAAATTTTTAAAATTTACAGTTTCAGAAATTCAAAAGTCTGTTGAAGTACAAGAGCTCAAGTTGGAACCCAAAGATGAAGTAAGGGAAGAAAAATCTTTTGCTAGATGGAGGTCATAAAATTTATATATAAATTGTCAGATATTTTTCCATAAGCTGTGCTTGACTGATTAGTTGCTTGGCCCTCAGTTCTCAGAATAGTGTTCCATTCTAGAGTTTAGTGACAGCCCCTTTTAGCAATACAAATGTAAATTAATCAGTAAATAACTCCATATCTGACCTATTGTCCTTCCATTTTAGGGCTCATGGTTCAGTATAGATGGAGAACCCTTTGACGCTAGACCTGTCCACATCAAACTACATCCAGATAAATTGAAACTCTTTTGTGAGAAGAACAGTATTCTAAAACTGGATAGATGATTGATTTAATGGTTATACAGTGTATATGAAACAAAACTTTGTAATGAAAATACCATGATACTTTATTTGATAGTTTTAAATATTTGAATCCTGAAATTCAAAGATACAATTATTGAGGGCTTTGTATGGAAATATAATATCTGCTTCTGTAAAAATTCATTATAATAAAATGAAATTTGTTCATGGACGTTTGAAAAATAAAAGATTAAAAAATGCTGTGTTTACATAATCTTAGTAGTTCTTAGAAAATATCTATAGTGGAGTGAAAAAGAAATTAGACCCACTTACCCTATGACCTCAATTAGTACCAAAAGTACTAGAATTTCCAATCTGTAATGTTTGTTGAGTGTTGATTGCTTCATTTAACCCTGATGGGCCATGGGTCCAAAAGCTTGGTCAGTAAATATCGTCTATGGTTGAAGATAGGAGTTTTGTGGTATTAATTCCAATCTCATTATGGCAAGTAAGGATATTTTCTTACACTACACAATACCTTGAAATTTTCATTTGACATCTTCTGTAGTTATAGATTTATTTTTGGATGCAAACTTTAAAAATTATTTTTATCAAAGTGTAATTTCATAGTTCATCACTAAGTCTTGGACCTCTCTTTTTCTTCTTCTTTTCCTTTTTCTTCTTCTTTTCCTTTTTCTTGGCTTTTGCAGTGTTAGCTTTTCCTTCTGCTTTTTCTTTAGCAAGTTCCTGTAATGAGAATTAACAGTTGTGATAAGCCATGCACCAAGAAACTTAGAGAATTTAAGGAATGTCCATACATACTTGTTCTAGCTTTGTTGATGCTTTGTATGGATTTATGTAATTGCTATCTTTTGGTACTAATTCCAGTTCTTGGGCAACCTGAAGTTGATTATAACAATGCCTTATATCAGTGGAATATTCCTGCTGAATCAGATAAACCCTACCCTTCCTCCCGGCATCAATAAAATACAAAGTACAAATTGTTATAACAGCTATAATGTAGCACCAACGGGAAGCCATTTCAGTGTTACGGCACACACCAGCATGTACATACTGTACATACTGTTCATCAGTATACCAAACATTTCCTACTCATGAAAACTGCTATAAACCCTGTTGCTTATAGACTTTCCATGCCAAATTCCTTTTCTCCTGCTCCCCCCCCAACACACACATGCACACAAAGGTGGAGGGCTTAATATTCTTTAAAACAGGGATGTTCAATCTGCCCAACGTAGTCATGTAGTTAAAAAAAAAATGAAATGAAATACTATAATATAAAATAGCAGGTTCTTACCAGGCTGAGAAGTTTATGTCCTGTCTTGTCATAAATTTCAGAGGCATTGCAAATACTAATACACCATTTCATTACTAGTTGATTTTCTTTTGACTTCTTATGAATCTGGAAATTTAAAAATTATAACACTGACTTGGAATAACACTATAAGCCTATGGTATATATTTTCTTGAACTAAATAGACCCTTTGCAGTGATTCCCTGGAAATATTCCACATTGTTTTATTGTCTTCAAATTGAACTGCTTATTGGAAATTGCTGCAAGTTGTTTATAAAAACAGATGGGATGCATGAGGTGAAACCTAAAACATGTTGAATTTTGGTCACTTTATCAAACCTGTCAGTATTATATTTCTTAAATAACAAACCTGGTGAGTTATATCAGGAAGTCTTAGCAAAATATCTCCAAACAAAGCTGTATTCTCTAAAACATGAGCCAAAGCTGGAATAATGAAGAAAAAAAACGGTTTCAAAAACATTACTAATAATTTCATTACAATTCAAATGAAAAAAAATATTTTTTTAGCTTTTAATTACCATCTCGTATTTTCTTGTCCTGGGGAAATGGATCTCCAAGGGAATATCCACTTTCAGTCAATTCTGTCTTGGATTGTTTTAACACCTAGACATAGCAAATTTTAACAAAAAGCAATTGAATCTAGCTTGCTTTTTAGTTTGTTTAGATTTCTCTTTATAGAAAATGCCCATAATATAACAAGAAATTCAATTTTATTGAACATTTTTGGGCAACAAGGAAATAGAAAACTGAATCTGATAATGAAAAGTATTTTTAAAAACAGGTTCACCCTTTTGTCTCCATTTCCATATTAATGAAAGTGAGTAACATTAATTTTAATACAAAACCAGTAAAAAATCAACCGAATTAATTAACTTCCAAAGAAAAACCTTGAGGCACTTGCACAGCTTTTGATTATTTGACATTAGATTAATCCATAATTAAATAATAAGTATCAATTTACCGTGAACATTTTTTCCAATACTATTTTCACCATTTCATATTGCTTTTCATAGTGGTCGATTTTGGCCATGGATTTTACTGCAGCAATCTGTTGGTTGCGCTTAATTCTAAATCCATTGCGGTCTGCAAAACATTATAAAACTATCTTAAACATCAAAAATTACTGCACATTAAAATAATTACAAACACAACACAAAAAAATGATTACAAGAGCTGAAAAGTATTGTTCCCTTTATCAATTTCCCATTTCGTTCTAAATCTTTTGAAATATGTTTAAATACTTTTTATTATTTATATTTATTTAATATTTAGAAACACTACTCAAGAAAACTTTAAAAAAAGAAAATTAATTTTAGACTTTAGAATTATTCAAAGACATTAGGAAAATAAATTCATTGTCATTTAGTAATTTAAAAGATTGTGCCAAAATTATATTTGCTTATGCAATGAAACCGTTCACTTCATTTTTAAGTTAAACGAAGAAGTAATAAACAAATCAGGTAAAATTTTTATTCAAGTAACTTGTCATATAAACTTACTCACACGCTTCAAAATCCAATCTGGCTTGATTTTCGTGCAGTTTCTTTCGTTCTTGTTTGAGCTCCTCTATCTTTCGGTCCAAATCTTCATCAGCTAAAATACAGTTTACGGAGAATAGGAATAAGATGAGACATTTTAAGATTGTTGGATTCATTTTTGGAGAGGGATCTTCGTCTGTTGTTCTTTTCTGCGAATAATAAAATAGCACGTGCAGTTAGCCTCGCTATGGTGTAAACCACAGGAACCCCAAGAAAGTGTCTCTCAGGGTTCATACAGGATCCCCTGTGAGAATTTTCAAAACTTTCCAAAGCCTTTTAACTCAAATTTCCAAAATCACACAAAGCACAAAAATAAAGCTGAATTCATGGATCTGAAACATTCAACATGCATTTACCAATGCAAAACAATATGTGCACCACACATACAGTGCTGACAGAAAAATCTTTGGGACTTTACAACGAAAACAATTCTTTGCAAGGTTATAAGCTGGACAAGCTACAAAAATCCATAACTTTTCCATAGCCTAGCGGACCAAAAATCCATTTTCCAAAACTTTCAAGGTCCTGGAAAAATGCATAATATCAATTTCCAAAACTTTCCAAAACCCATACGAACCCTGATCTCTTTAACTACCACATGGGAGTACAACAATGAAAAAGAAGTGTTTTATTGACTTTTATTTGTTCCTGAACAAATGTGATTGCAAAGTAAAAGTATGATGTGGCAGTCAAGTTGGTGAGCCAAGTGACAGGATGATCCAACAGTTAACACCCAAGATTTCAAAGAAATTTTGTGCTGTCTAGAGTAATCAATGCCCAAGGGAAATCCCTTCAAGGGGGACAGGGGTGCTCGTCAGAAATTTTGACTCCCACCCACCCCAATGTACGGGAGTCTTATCCTGGCAGGTATGACAACAAATGATTTTTACCCCTAAGAGAAGTACTAGCAACTATAAAGTAAATTAAAATTTACATCAATCCCATTACTTTATGGGAGTTCCTCCTAGTAGTGTGTAGTAATAGCTGTTATGAAATAATTTAGATACTATGCATGCTCTGATTGGCTAAATAGTTGTATCTCATTAGCCCATCAACATCATAGAATCTGTAATTATTTTATAAAAGAAATGAAATACTTCCTCTGTGTTTTCACATGCTTATGAGAACCCTGGCACACTTGGGAGAATTATCAAGCAGGTCCAGACACTCAACTATGTCTCATGTTTCGACTGCTCTGCTCTCAAATTCTCCCAAATGCATCTTGGTTTTCTTAAGCATGTGAAAACACAGAAGTACTTCATTTCTTAAATGAAAAACATGACATTCTTTTCACGTTCTGAAATGGGCAAAGATTATGCCCAAGCTGAATTTGTCTAGTGCATAATTACACATAAGGCATGAAGGACAAAAGTCAAAATCCTGCTCTGACATAGTTATGCAATGGTTAAGTACCACAGTCATCCGACATCATTCCATTACAAAAGGATAGTTACTAGTTTTATACGTGCTTATGTTTTCCTTTACTATGCAACATCATTTTTAAAATTAGTACCTTAAAACTATTAATTGGACTGTGGATATGGGGATGGGGAGGGACTTTGTCAGACTCTCCTACATACATAAACAGTTTTATTATATAGATATCAATGGAATATTAGGATTTCTCCTGTTTCTAAAACTCAGTACACAGTGAAGATATCATTTTTATCCTTCACATGTGAAGATATCACCCTTGCCATGACTACCCTTGTATCAACCAATCACAAATGGCCTTAAAATTCTTCCCTGATCCTGGATATTTCATTGATATTTATAAAATAAACAGAACATTACATGGTTGCTTGGAGATACAAATTTTATCTTCTTGTGTTGAATATCTCTCACTTGTTTACTGCACTCACTCGTGAGAGATATCATCAACACTTAAAGATAAAATTTGTATTTCTGAGTGCCCATGTAATATCCTCTATTTCCCGACAACCAATCATGAGAAGTGCATGTTATCCAGTCTTGAAACTAGGATACATAGGAGTAAAAAATATGAGAAGAATGACCTTCCCACTCACAAAAATATGCTCTCTCTTCATTATCTTCTTTTGCAGTTAGCATACTTTATTTCCAATTAAAATATATGACAGTGTTCATTGTTTAGTGATTTTTTTTTGTCCATCAACTTGATCATCTCTTTTTTCCTCTTTTATTACCAGCTGGTGGTTTTTGCAGCTCAAATTTTGTACCAAAAGTAGTATTAGATGTCCCTGGGGTGCCAAAGGATGACCCCAGACCAGTATTTACTGGTGTACCAAATCCAAAGCTAGTGTTTGGTTTAACAGCTTGTGTTCCAACTCCAAACCCTGTTGATGTGCCACTTGTTTGTGTGCCAAAGCCTTTAAGTCCAAGCCCTGAACCAAACCCTGTAGAGGTGCTGCTGAGACTTCCTGCTGTTCCAAACGATGATGTATTGAGGCTGGTTCCAAAGGAAGATCCAAAAGAGGCTCCAGTAGTGGTGCTTCCTGTTCCAAGCTGTGTTCCTGAGGGTAAAGTCATCCCATACTTTGAGGTATTCCTGGCAGCTACAGTTAAATTCAAATTTTGAAAAAAATCAGAAATTTTGGTAGAAAACTACCAGAATATATCATTATAAGAATACTCAGTAACAAAAGAAGATAAAGCAAGAGTTCATTTTACTGTAAATGAAGAAACTGCTATTAAAATACTATAAAACACTTATCACATTTACTTTATCCAAAGCACTTACCACTGCTTGGAATGCTGCTAAATGGAGATGGACCAACAGGAACAGCTATGTCTGCAAGAAAAAGGGACAAGATTTATAAGATGATACAGAAGTGAGATGTGCAAAACATGGTGAAAGAACTACTGATAAACTCACTTGGTTTTGTGTAGATTTTACTTCTTGAGAACACATCAGAAGTATCTTTAAAATATGCTTTGCGATAGTTAAGATAGTGTTCTTTTAAAAGCTGAAGTCAAAAGAACAAGAAAGATTGTTTTGAACCATTATATTGTATGATATTAAAAGTGGTACAAGGAATTCATATCAAAAGAAGTACCTTGACGGCTTCATGGATACTGTGCAACTGAGCTGCTAGTGCAATGAAAGTTTCATGTACTTTGTGCATAACATTAGACAAATCTGGAATAGAAAATGTAGTTTCAATAATGTCACAATTGCATAACACAGACTAAATTGAACAAGTAGATAAAAAAGGGAACTAAGGCTTTTGACACTAGTAAACTAATTTTCATGTCTTTGCACCAACCAATAAACCTCTAAATAGTTGTTGCTGTGAGAATCTTAGAATGCTAACATCACTATCATCCACTGCAAAAGCATTATACCACTACCATCATTACACATATCCTTAATAACAGCAATGATGATTCCAACAATCATTTGTCAACAATTGCTATGATGCTGATGTCAACAACTAAAACGACATCACCATGATTGGATCATAGTATTAATTTACCACCAGACACCTTGTGCCATGGGTGTCATGGGTGACGTAGCAGTAAACATTCACCTCTCACTACTGAGAGTCCAACGGGTCGGACGGGTCGGATTGTTAGATGTGTTCTCTCCCTTGACACAAGTTTTTTCTCCGGGTTCACCGGTTTTCCTCCCTCTGTAAAAATCAACATGTGAGCAGAGTGTTGTGTGCTGTAAATACTGAATGTAGTGGTAGTGTGTGTGGAGCGAACCTCACAGAAGAGCCCCTCATGGGGAGTGATGATTGTAAAATATGTGGGGTTTTTTATCATCATTATCATTATCATCACCACCACCACCACCAACATCAATAAAAGCAATTACAATGAAAGCAATTTAGTGTTTGTTTAACCCAATCAGTACACAGTAGTTTTATTACCTTGAGGTGTGATTGCTTGTCCCTGTGAAAGTGATGCTAAGTGACTTTCCATAATTTCAATTTGCTTTCTATAGACTTGCATCCGTTCTTCAAAGCTTTCTACGAGCCTCTGAAAGTACTCTTGCGGTGCTATGTTTTCATGCTGTAAGGCTGGGGGAATCTCACTTGTATGCTGGGCTATCTCTGCATTTTTTAACTCCTTGAAATAAATATATGATATGAGACTTTGTTTTCATACAATACTCAAAGAATGATATCTTCCTTCTTAAGTGTCACTAAAAACTCCCAGTATGTTTGTATTAAGATATTGTGATAAAAACTTATGATATAGAGAATAATATATGGGCACATGGAGATATGGAATTTATCTTCGAGTGTTCAATTTGATATCTCACGAGTGAACACAGCAAATGAGTGAGATATCAAATTTGAACACAAGAAGATAAATTCCATATCTCCAAGTGTCCATGTATTTTTCTGTTTATTACATAAACTATAGTGTTTTCAAGGATTTCTACCATTGAATACTAAAAGTTCGATTGGTTGATATTTTCACATGAAAAATATTGTATTTTTACACGTGCTGAGATAGGTAGAAATCCTTGTAAAACACTGTAGTTTATATAATAAATAATGCTAACATACCTGAGCAACATCCATTTTGAGGTTTTCGACAGCACATGCATCCCTTTGTATGCTGTTTGATACTACAGCTAATGACTACCAAAGACAATCACTTTAGTTTCATAGTGACAGGACAAAAGTTATAATAAATTGACCAAAAAATTGTGTATGTGAGAATTTTGTATGCCTTGTTCATGAGCGACTGTTTTATCTTTAAACAATTACCTGTCTTTGGGACTTGGTTTCTTCCTGGATTTTTTGAATACAACTGACAGAAAATCTAGATATCTCATCCCTGTGTTCTTTTTGTTGCTTGACATATTTTCTAAAGAATTCAAGAAAGGAAAGATGAGCCTCTTGTTCACACTTATTGTGTAGTCAACAGCAATTCTTCATTAATGTCACTGTGGCCATGATGGTAGTATTTAAAAAAGGTTTCTCATTAGGACCTAGAGTTATACCACCAATATGGCCACCAGACCTTTGTCTTTTGATCCTCTTAGGCTGATAGGAATGGTTGAAAACCATTAATATGTTCAGTGCTATAGCTAACTATGCCTAAACAATGTGCCCTGACCTCCCAAAGAAAACTTTGTAGTCCCATTAGTCTATATTAAAACTTACTTAAATTCCTCAACTACTTTAACCAGTGGTTCTGGAACTTGATTGTCTTTGAGATTCCGTATTTCACTACAAAATGAAGAGCTGTTATTTGATATGATGTTTTTCTCACTGCATTCCCTACCTGAGAAGTTATAGTGCATTTCATGTTACTCTTAACCAGCAGCATTCTGAAGTCTTCGTTCGGTAAAAAAACATGAAACACATTGTAACAATGGCATTTACCAGACCATGCGTCATTCCCTTAGGCACTGTTTGTTTCTCAGTTAAGCTTAAGATATGTTGATCTGGATGAGACTCAAACAAACCATATTCTCAAGGTAATAATAGATGGTCTGAAATGGGAAAACATTACAGCCACGTGGATTAAGAAAAGGAGAGGAAATGAAGTCAAAGTGTGACACAAATCGACCCTGAAAATTTCTTGAATGCCAGAGGGAGGGGGTAAGTGGAAGGGAGGATGGGGTTGCAATCACAAACCTCTGTTTTCCAGCTATTCCAGAAGTAGCCCCAGACACAGTTGAACTAGTGCCTGTCCCACCAAGTCCAGCAACACCAGTTGACGTCAGACCCAAGGTAGATGTTGGAGCCTTTGTGGAAGCCAGACCACTAAACAGTCCTGTACTAGAGGTGGTAGTAGTGGACCCCAAAGTACCCAAAGTAAGACTCGGTGCACTGGTAGTCGTTGTACCAGCAAGTAAAGAAAAACCACCAGTTGTTTTGGGTTGAGAGGCGCCGAAACTTGTCCCAGGATTGACAGTCTGTAACGAACTCAGTGAAATCACATTCGAACTAGGAGCAGATGAAGTGGTAGAAGACTGTCCAAAGGTAAATCCAGTAGAAGTGCCACTAGTAGAAGCGGCAGGCTGTCCAAATCCTGAGAAGGTAGTTGGCTTTGAGGAACTCAAACCACCAAAAGTAAATCCGCCAGACGTTGTTGTACTTGCGCCCAAACCAATGGAACTCGCTGGATTTGATGCTGCTAAAGAACTACCCAAAAGACCACTGGAAGTTGTCGTAGAACCTCCTTGCGTAGTAGCAGTTGAGGAACCAAAAGTAAAGCCTGTAGAACCGGCAGGTTTATTGAACATACTACTTCCAAACGTTGCGGCCGCCATTTTCCTTCAAAACGATCTTCTCCAAATGAAACATTTCTAACAGAGTTGGTAATTGGTCGATGTTATAATTGACCAATCAAAAATCGTTTTAAATTGGCATAACTTTGAAGTGCATCATGGGAATTTGATCTTTGGTTCCCAGGGTACATTGCAGGTGTTACTACAGGAAGCCCAAGATGGCGAGACCAGATCAACAGTAAAACGTCTGGCTGAATGGAGTCCAAAAATAAAACTAAACTACCCTTTAACTGCCTCGCACACTCCTAAAACCGAGCAGGATGGACATAATACAGACCACGCAGGTATGAGATTCAAAATCGGGATAAAATTAGTGGGAATCAAGAAATGTACGGGCGTGTGAAACCTGGTGTCTTCATTAACACTGCAGAATTGCTGTTAGTCATTAACTTAATACATTCCACAGCATTTAGTTTATTGGGAGCAAATAATCCCCTGTTTAACAGAATTAAGTTTTAAGGGATACTTAAGGCGCAAGAAGAGTGTCCTCAAAGATTCCCGTAGCATTTTCAAGGGGGCAATATTTATTTTTCTGCCGGTCCATAATCACGAGCTTGTGGTTTCACTCATTGTTAATCTCTCTGGTATCCTATAACAGGTTCATGGAGTGCGATTAACGTCTAAACTAGGCAAGAAAGCCCGGGGAAGTCTCTATGTCACCACTACTCACTTGATTTTCGTAGATCCTGATTGTGTTAAAGAGACATGGGTATGTTAAGAGGATAAAAGTTCTTGTATTATTTGTCTGTGCAAAGTGGTTCTCAACATAGATACTTGTTTGTACATGATGAATTATCATATGAGGGTGTTATAGATTATTAATAATTCATAGTGCTCAAGGGGTTTTAATTTCTTAACGTCTTAAAGAGAAGGAAATTTGAGTGGTACTTGGCATAGTTTTTTGGACAGTTTTAAAATTTAGGGGTTATTGTGCTTACATTTTTGTTACCAGCAACCTGCTAGCTAGCTGGCTAAATGAAAGTGAAAGGGCAATTAAAATTTTTAGAGGAGATTAAGAAGGGTGAGTAGGTAGTACTATATCATCCCATTGAATCCCTCCCTGGACATATTTTTAAAAATCCTACATATCATAAACTGGTTCCATAAACCATTTAATTATTTTGTTTTTATTTTCAGATCCTTCATTCCCACATTTCAAGTTTAGAAAAACTCCCCTTGACAGCTGCTGGCTCACCCCTTCGAATTCGCTGCAAAACTTTTCAGGATGTAACTCTTGTTGTTCCAAAAGAAAAGGAGTGCCATGATGTTTACTCAGCTTTACTGCATTTCTCTAACCCAGGTTTGTAATTAGTATCAGGATTGCCTGCTTTATTAAGGGTCCTGCAATTGATGACTTGACCACTGTGAAATTTCTTTTGCAGAAAAAATCGAAGACCTTTATGCTTTCACATATTCACCTCAGTCTGAAAAACTAACAAGATCAGCAGGGTGGGCCTTATTTGACGTTAAGTCAGATTATGTTCGCATGGGATTACCATCAGAGTTATGGACTGCGACCACACTTAACCAAGATTATAAGGTACTGTATTCAAGGCACCTCATGTGCATAGCTATACATATGGAGTTTGGGAAGATTGGGGGAATATTTGTCATTATTGACATTGGCAAACTCATGAATGTTACTGAGTTAGAAAAGAGTTTTTAACTTGTACTTTCTACCTAATTTATGTAGCTGTAACATTAACCATAACAGAGCATTGATGAAAGCATGTATTTGAACTTTGAAGATGCGTCATTTAGGCAATATAACTCAGTGGTATTTCTTTCAAAAATCACTTATGAATTCTTCCTTTTTTTTCTCTCTCTCTTTTCTTTTTTCTTTTTTCTTTTTAGTTTTGTGACACATATCCCAGTGTTTTGTTTGTTCCTACCTCAGCCACAGAGGATACTATTTCTGGTAGTTCAAAATTCCGTAGTAGAGGAAGACTTCCTGTTTTGTCTTTCTATCACAAGAATACAAGGGCTGCTATCTGTAGATGTAGTCAGCCATTAGGTGGATTCAAGGGGCGTTGCCCTGAGGATGAAAGCATGATTCAAGCCATATTAAAGTCCAATCCTGATTCTAAATTTCTTTACATTGTGGACACAAGGCCTAAAGTGAGTCGCCTCTCTGATTTAACTTAAATTTCAAGTATATTTGTTAACTGAAAATTTGGGTTACCTGTGGTAAGCAGTAGACAGGTAGCCCAACTACTTTAAAATCTTAGATGAATATTAAAATTAATTTTATTTGCTCAGATTAATGCCATGGCGAACAGAGCAGCTGGCAAAGGATATGAAAGTGAAGATTTTTATAATAATGTAAAGTTTCAGTTTGTGGGGATTGAAAATATTCATGTGATGCGACAATCATTGAACAAGATGTTGGAAGGTATGATACAAATGCACTAGGTTTGCATAGGAGATACAGGGATGATAGACGTTTTTAAAGTATAATGACATAATTTACCAGTAATCTTGCCCAAGGTATGCAAGGCATGATGGTCAACTGGTCCTGCTACTGTAGCAGCCATCATTGTTTATAACACTGACATAACGTGTGCTGTGATTAGTTAATTCGTGAGCACAAGCATGCATCTATTTCACAATGGTCTGCATGCTGACATGATCAAGAAGTGCACTGCACACGACCATGTATTGAGGATTTCATTATACTTTTTATAAACTATTCATGGTATTTTAACCTCTGGCTATGTTATAAAAGAAATGGTTAATGCTTATAATGTGCAGGGCTAAAAATAACAGCCGGTCATTGGACAATGTCTGGCCAGAATTGAAACTTGTCCAGTCAAATCTTTGCCTTGCTGGTCATATTGACCAGTCACATCTATAAACTTGTTTCAAAATGCTTCAAAGGCTCAGATAAGAATTCACTTTCATGCAAAGCTAAGCTGTCAGATTGTTTAAGAAATCATTGTAATTAAATTACAATCCCTTTTCCGGCACATTGGAGTGCAATGATTAAGGATGAAGTCAGTGTTTTGTCAGCAAATGTCAACAGTTTAAATCTCACAAAAGTCACTTAAACATGATCAATCCACTAATAAAAGGCACAGAGAAACCAATAAAGTGTTTAAACTTTATTTCTGTGAAATTTAGATCTGTTGGATCTTAAATAGTTTGTTTTATTGTGCAATAGTCAAAGTTAGATTGCAAACCTTCGTGCAGGTATGAATACAAAATATATTGTACATAAAGCTTTTGACTGGCCAGAAACAAGGTATGTCCGAGCTAAAATGAATTTTTAGCCCTGATGTGCATCCATCATGAAATGGATGCATCTTGAGAGGTTACTTAAATACTTAAGAAGCTAGAGTTGCACTCAGCTACACCTTCTGCTACTTGTATAAATCATCCATTTCATGATGGATGTATGCTAAACATGAACTATTTTTAATATTTCTTCTTGTGAAGTTAGTTACCATTTTGTCACCAATGTGTCTTGTCCATCTTTTAGTTGTAAGTGAAAGTCCTAAGATATCTATGGGTGCATTTCTGAATGGTTTGGAGACAAGCAACTGGCTAAAACACATCAAATCAATCATGGATGCCTCTGTATTCATAGCTAAGGTTGGTTCATTATGTATTGACTGGTTCTTGACTCTTAGGAGCACTTTGTATATTAAACAAATAGAGGATATTACATGGGCGTGCGGAGGTATGAATTTTATCTTCGAGTGTTGGTTCGCTGTGCTCACTTGTGAGAGAGATTCAACACGAGAAGATAAAATTCATATCTCCAAGCAGCCATGTAATGTTCTGTATATTTTATAAATATCGATGAAATATCCAGGATCAGGGAAGAACTTTAAGGCCATTTGTGATTGGTTGATATAAGGGTAGTCATGGCAACGGTGATATCTTCACATGTGAAGGATAAAAATGATATCTTCACTGTGTATGAAGTTTTAGAAACAGGAGAAATCCTGGTATTTCACTGATATCTGTATAATAAGATAGCTTGTTATGCTTTACTGTACATGAAAACTATGTTGTTCATACAAAGTCCCCATCAAATTTGGTGCAAATGAGCAAATGAGTTGTCAGAAAGCAGTGCATTGTGAGTTGTAGAAAGTGTGTGGTTCTAGGAAATATCCATGCACCCACTCAAACACCACTGACAACAACAACAATAACATTAACAATAAGAGGAGATTAGTATAATGGTACTCTACACTTAGGACACTCCACATGGGGTGTGGTGGAATAGATCCCCACACTTTGAAGTGACAATCCACTCCATATGGGAGGTATGGATATTTTCTAGAATTATACATAGTAGCCTTATATAAGAAGACTCTACTTGGAGTAGCATTAGTCACACAATAACAGTGAATTAAAATCTATTTTGAATAATCATGCATATATATGGATCAAAAGTGATAACCCTGAAGGTGGCGAATAATTAACCGCAAAGACACACTGAATACCTGTTGACATGAATAGAAATTACTAGAAGTCACTAAACAACATTAGAAAAACTTAACTACAACATTTGATTGTACTTGCATACGTGGATTGAAAGTGTATGTGGGTGGATCAAAATGACTTGGATCAACTCCATAAACTGTCAAAATTCATTTTGTAGTAAAACTTTCCCTGCAATCATTGTGCCCAGGTTTGTGCTCAAGTTTAACTCTTGAAAATGCCATTAATGACTTGACTTTTGTTTAGGCTATCATTGATGAGAAGGCAAGTGTTCTTGTCCATTGTAGTGATGGCTGGGACAGGACAGCTCAGACATGTTCTCTTGCTAGCATCATATTAGACCCTTACTATAGGACTATCCATGGCTTTCAGGTATGACTTACTAATTGTGAAATATCAGTGTTTCCCATTCGATTTTAATGGTCATACTTGTTCTTTACCAGGTTCTAGTTGAGAAGGAATGGCTTTCCTTTGGACATAAGTTTACTGACAGGTGAATTAATTTCTTTAAATGGGGACTAGCGTCAAAATTGTTCAACATTCAATTTAGCTGAAATTTTGTTGAAACTACACTGAAAGACTCTCAAAGAGCTGTTCAAAAACTGGTTAGTTTGTTTTCTGAAAATTCTCATGGGAAGTATTAGATTTTTCCACACAAACATTTAGCTCCATACATTTCTTTGTAATTTGTAATTGAAATATCTCATCAATGTTCTACATTCAAGAAACTGGTCAGAAAATGAATCCTTAGTCTAAGTAAGAAAACTCCTCCACACAAACTTTTAGTGTTAAAGAAATGAAATTGTTTAAGAAATAAAACAAAAAAATGTCTGGAGCTGAATGCTTAGGTTGAGTGAATGACATCATGTGAGTGATTTTCATGCTAGTCTCCCTTTAAACTTCAACCCCTGATTGCAGCTCTGGACCAGTTTATGACTTGAAGGGGAGTTCCCTCAGCACCATTTTCCCACCCAGTGAATAACACGCTAATGTGATCATTTTTTAGGTGTGGCCTTCTTCAACCTGACCAGAAAGAGTTCTCTCCTGTCTTTCTTCAGTTTCTTGAAGCTGTCTGGCAGTTACTTCAACAGTTTCCTTTCTCTTTTGAATTTAATGAAAGATTTCTCCTGACACTGCATGACCATGTACATTCATGCCAGGTTTGGATGCACAAGTTTGTATATTTTAGATTAAAAAAATGCAACATTTCCAAATGGTTCAATTCCAATAGTTTAATTCTAATGCTTTTTATTGCAAGTTGTTTGAATTTGTAGCATTCAAATGGTTCTTTTTCCCCTAACTTGAAGGGAAACTTTATTTGTTTTGTTTTCTTCATTTTTACAGTTTGGCACCTTTTTAGGAAATTGTGAGAGAGAACGAAGAGAACTAAAGTAAATGTCAATATTTCTTATTATATACAAATAAATGAATAAATAAAGCAACCTTATTTATAGAGGGTAACACATAACAGCTATAAGCTGACAAACCTGTGGCCCTCTTTTAACGGCTCTTAAGCTGAAAGGGACAGGACCACCATTAACATGATCACCCAAGCCATGTGAAGGTCTAAGTATCTGCAGATATTATTACAAAGGTAGCACCTTCTCCTCAGTTATTTCAAGACTCTGAGTGTTGGTCTGGCCAGGGCTTGAATGCACAACCTCCCACAGGACAGACCGATGCTCTACCAACTGAGCTAACTGGACAGCAGTAGTTCCAAAATGTATACTGATAACTTGCTCCAGTGGAGAAGATAATGTAGACTCCCTCCCCCTCCCCCCCTCCCCCCAGGGTTTGAAATATACTCCCTGTGGACCATGCCCATACCTTGTTTTCTTCAGGAGTTTACAAGTCAGAGTTTAGGGGGTGGGGGTGGGCAGTCAGCAACATTAAGAAGGTTTACAAGATCTTGAGAAGTCTTGTAGGGTGGTGATTAAGTTGCAGAGGTGTGAGGCTGGAATCTTGGAGGTTGTAGGGGGTTTATGAAATGTTTGGTAGCCAAGGGCCAAAATTTTGCCGAAGCCCCTTCACCATGCTCTAACAAATGAAAGCCCAGTTGCAACAATGCCATGTGCATTTTACAGGCCAGATTAACTTTTTATCCAGGACACCTTTGTATAATACATTTAAGGATTTAACCTCTTGAACAATGTTTTTTCAATTCATTTTTTATCTTGACTTGTGTTGCAGTTTATCCGAGAGAACATACTCCCTGTGGGGATACATGTGGCAGAATATTAGTGATTACGCAAATCCACTGCATCGAGAAATGGATAACATTTTGTGGCCTGACACATCGCCACAGACTATCAAGTATGATCAAAGATGCTGAATAAGATTCTTTTCATTGCATTGTGCTTCATTATTAACAAATGAAAGAATCATGTCGTAATGGTTTTACTGCTTTTTACCTCAGGTTTTGGAGAGCAATGTACAATCGTTTCGACAATGATATTCACCCACGCGAAACTTTACTGGACTCACTCAGTAGTATTATAGACCATAATGATTCATTACAGGACCATATCAAGCTGCTTGAGAAGGTAGCATGAATGATGATCTGATATTATACCTTAAGCACGTACCAGGATTTTCAGAAATTTAGATGTTTTATGATGGCAGGCCTAAGCAGTGAACTCATAACCACCTTTTCGCTCACAAATACTACAGATGTACACCCCCTAAATGCAGGAAAATGCCCTTTGGACTGCCAAAGTCCCTTTTCACTGGTGCACCAGGCTCCCCTAGAAGAATTTCTGGATCTGCCCCTACTCGCCTGAAATGTTGATCATGGACTTCATGTATTTAATCTATTTAACCATATTTTGTTGTTGCATTTCAGCGAATTGAATTATTAAAGAAACTAAAGAGTCATAAATCAACTCCTATAACAAATGGGCCTGTTCCAACTAGTAGTACAAATTCTTCAAAAACAACTTTAGAAAAGGTTGAAGCCAACACGGACTTAATGAATGCCTTAAGCATAAACAGTGATTTTGTACCAGTAAATGATAGTGAGAGTAGGGAACCAAACTCTGAAGAGTTACCATCAGAGATAGCTACTGCTCTTAAACGTCAAGGCATGACATTAAAAGACTTGCTGGCCGATGTGCCATCACTTGCTGTGCAGTGGAAGTCAGTCAGGGACGTGTCACAGTGTTCTTCATGTTCCGCACCTATTGCTTTCTTAGATCGAAAGGTAACAACAGAGTAATTGACAAAATGATAAAAGTTGTCCTCAATACAGGCACCACGGAGGTGGAGATTTATAGCACCCCCCCCCCACTTTTTGAAACATTTTCAAGACATCTCTCTACTTCAGTTTTTTATGTGTATTCTTTATATTTTGCCCCCCCCCCCACTTTTAAGGATACTTCTTGGTTCCTGCAACAGTGATACTATCTTTAAAGATTTGGGAAAGCAATAAGTTTACTTATTCAGTTTGCAACAATAAAAATAAAATCTTCAGTGTCTAAAAACATTGAATTACACATTATTTCATTTACATGTAGTCTATTCATTTTAATCTAACCATAAGTATTTGTTTTTCCCCTGCAGTACCATTGTTGGAATTGTGGCGAGGTTTTCTGTCGGCGATGCATAGACAGACAGTGCTCATTACCAGCACATTATTCAGAAAACAGAGTTCCAGTCTGTAAGAAGTGTTACAAGGTACTACAAGCTTAAGAAATTTGACATGTGAGTGAAAAATTATGGTGGCGAAATATTATGGAAAGTTTCATGTTATTCTTATAAAGAGATTCCACTTTGAAGACACTGAGCTGGATAAAGAATGCCATGTATTTCATGCCATGTACAAACTGTAATGGACCATTGCATTTCATTTTATTTTGTACTCACTGGTTAATTGACATTTTTCCACTATACCACAAGATAATAGGCATTTTCAAATTTTCATAATATATTTACAATAGAGCTTTCCTGAATTCACTTGGATGATCACCAAACAATGTTTTCAAGTTGAGGTCAAGGTTGGCCTTGATAAACAAAAGAATCAAGTTCAGTGAATTTGGGAAAGATCTATACACCAAGAATTTTTTATTGTCTCCCATGTAACCCTAGTATTTTCATTCACTTAAATATGCTACACCCATGAGTTCCCTTTGATCAAGAGCAGGGGAGGCGATAGAAATGCAATGATGAAATGGAAATTTAAAGTTTACCAGTTAATTTTACTCCATAAATAATCACCAATATTCACTTAATACATAATTTTAATTGTAACTGAAATTGTAGCTTAAAATTGAGAGCTTTAGGTTTTCCAATATTGCACTACAGTACATCCACTGGTAATATCTGTCACTGATGTCAAAATATAAAGATATGTCATATAAAAACTAAAAACAACTTGATGCAGCATTATTTTTTAAAAATGACAAAATATTGTGATATAGAAAGTATCAATTAGGAAAAAACCGTAGATTTCTTCAATTTTTAGTGCTCAATTTTGTGCTATAATTACTAATTAGAAAGAAAGAAATTTTTAATGAATTTAATCCAAGTATGTTTATGACATCATTTTGTTTGTTTTGTTTTGTTTTATTTTTGACAAAAGAATCAGTAACTCAGCAGGGTGGGTTTGTTTACCTGTTGCTTTGTTCACCATGACTAATCCAACAATTTAATGAAAATCAGTTGAACCAATTCAGGTTGAAAACAGACTTTGCACATACCTGCATGACTCTTGTCTGCAATATATGACCGTACCTTAGTACTATCTTTTGTTGTGTGTTTAATAGTGGGAAAAAGATAACATAGCAATATAGTCAAGTCATTTGAACTGAAATGGGATGACAATAAGGTAAACGGGACGTGGCCATTTCAGTTAAGTTTGTCAAATCCCAACTTAATTAATCATAAATGTGAAATATTGGTTGATAAATTTAAAATGAATGTGGATGTTGAAATGAGAATTCCAAATGAAAAAGAACTCCAGTTGCATGGAAATTTTAAGTGTACACACTTTTTAAAGAGATAATTTTAAATGTAATTTATAAAATGAAAATAAATGTGCTCAACCTTTAAAAACAACTGTTGATTGATTATCTATTTTCAACCTGTCTAACAAATTTTGTTTGAATCACATTGCTAATGGGAATCATCGGAATATGTCTTACCCCTCTCCCTAAGGTTGATCATTCTCCACCCCCTTGGGATTTACAAGCATAGGGGAGTGCCTAACAACCACATTCTGATTAGTAATTTTAAGGAAGGCCTTGGAGGTAGGTGGTCTAATGTCCATCCTCCACTCCTCCACATGAGAAGTAATAGATCAAATACAGAAAAGAGAGTTTCATCCGAGAGTTTTATCCAAACACCAAGAAGTGGGTTGAAAAAAACGAGGTGCAGCCAAGTATTATTAACTGACTTTGAGGTGTTTGGATAAAGGAGGAAACACTATTTCAAGTGTTTGATCTAGCTTCTCAAACCATGAATAAAGCAAAAAGCAAAAGTTGGCCAAATTTTATGCTAATTAAGATCACATATCCAAACCACCATCACAGTAGTGATTTACTTTGTTTTCTCATTAATTATTAAGGAGTTTGAGAAGTACAGATCAACAATTTTTGGATTTTACAAACATAACATGTCACAATCACAGCACACTCAATGTTTTTATTTTAGCTGCAGATTTGTCATCATATTATTACTTGCAAACTTAGCACAGCACACTCAATGTTTTTATTTTAGCTGCAGATTTGTCATCATATTATTACTTGCAAACTTAGTATTATCATAAATTCCATATTTTGCCTGCTTATTTCTTCACATCTAGATTTTTTGTGTTACAACTGTTACCAAAACATAGAATATGAAAATAAAGAATTTTATACTATATTTTTCGATAGAATAGTTCTCAATCATTTTTTTTTTCTGATTAGAAGACCTATTTTGACAACCTGTGGTTTTGGAATTTATTTAATGGCAAGTAGCTCCTGAGTTGGTGATATGGTTTACTGTGAACAGATTCTTCCATTTCTCTTAGTTACAGGCCCCTGAGATGAACAATTAGGCCAAGTTCAGACATTAAACATTTGCTGCATCAAATCTAATGCAAATTAGTCTAATCTTTTGTTTTTATTGATTATTCCTATCATCTCATTTACATTAAATTCAGAACAGCAAAAGGTGGACCTTAGACCTTACAGTCAATTACGATTTAATATTATTCCCTTTTGGTGCTCAAGTCCCAAATATAAATCGTGCACCCCTTAAAAAATCAGGGAGGTGCCCCCCCTCAACTCAAATCCTGGATCTGCCCCCGCATGTACAACCTACAACCTCATCAAAACAGTATTTAAACAGTGACCAAGGTAAATAGAGAGACTTGTTCACAGTTAACCTAGATGTAATGACACACAGTTCCGTTTTAGACTTTGCACAAAGCTACGACAGTAAAGTGGAGCTCATTTGGGTCTCTGGCCATGAACTCTTTGCAGACTTCAGCACCATCCTAATTTAAAAAACATTGCTCATATTATATTATGAATCATAACTTTCTAAAAAATGTCAATGATAGTCCTCACACAGTTTACTTACCTTTAGGAAGGTTTCCGGTGAAGACTTTCCATGGTTTATTGGGAATTCCTTCCTGCCATCTAAGGAAAGAATGCCAATGTTCTTTTATTTAAAACAGTTAAACCACCTATTCGGGGGTGGAGTGTATATTGAATATTTTCAGTCTTCAATCCTCAAGACAATAAAATACCATTCTTTTGTCCTCCAAATTGAAGTGCTTTGATGGGAATTCCTGCAAGGGGATCTATTCAGGTCTCTCAATTAAATTGCACCAGAAGTACATAACTTAAAAAAATCTACTAGCTTAATTTTCATTGTTATAAAATGTGGGCCATTTGCAACAGAGCTAGGCTCCAATTAAAGTGAATGAAAGATTGAATTGGAATTTAGAAGTTGGTTTTTGCAGAGGGAGAAAAACCCTTGAAGCACAGGAGAGAACCAATAGACAGAGATAGCAGGTCCAGGAATCAAACCCGAGACCCCAGCAGTGAGAGGCAGCGCATACCACCCATGCTTCCCTTCCCATGCCTCAACTTAGGAGGCATGGTGCAACAATGAGCAAGCAGAACTTGCTAGAAGTGCTCAGAGGATTCTGCTGATCATACTGGATGACATCACAGTTCTAGACTATACAACCATACCTAGTTCATAAATACAGCCATCCTTGTGTACCAAAGCCACAAAATGCAGGGTAACTTCATCATCAATTGACGGTGTCTATTTGTATAGAAAGTCAATATGCCATAGTAAATTATGGATTGAAAATCCCTTATTGTTCTGTATGTCCATCCATTCATCCCTATCGACCTTTTGACACACACCATCCCATCCATTCATCCTTTTTATTATTCATGTCCTTCCTTGTGCCATACATCTTTCAAGACAATTACCCACTGACTGACTTATTCTATCCATCAACATCTATACCTTCCCATTCATCCATCCAACCATCCATCCATTCCTTTAAATGTTTAGTTATTTCTAACAAGTGGCCATACCTCTGTCTGTCCTTCCTTTGCACTCACTTCATGAGCAGTGGAAATAGTCTTAATTATTAAAAAAGGACAAAGAAAAGAAATTTTAGTATACAGTCATTATTTAAACACCAATACAAGATGGTTGAGAAAACATTATTACAATACCTGATCTTTTTCTAACTCTTCTGCCTTTTTGTCTGCTGTCAAGTTTTTTGTAGACTCGATAAAATTCTTCAAAAATCCATCCTCTGAAATGCGAATAATTATATTTTCTCTAAGAATTCCATTAAAACAGCAATTCCAGAAAATATCCTTAACCCTTGAGTTCTGCTCCAACATAAGCACAGGTGTATCATAAGATAATAGTTTAAAGTCTACTTACGTAATTCCAGCTCAGTGACGTTGTTGGCAATAGAATGAATGATTGCCACTGTACCACAAGCATTCTGAACTGTTTGCTTCATGTAATATAAACTAGAACTGACATGCTAAGCAAATATAATGGTAATGTAACACAGTTGTTAAAAGCAATAAACATCATTGGGTAATTGTAAGTAATAATATTGGTTTTAGAGGATATCAAAACATAACCTCCCCTCCCCCTCAGTGGGTCATTGACATCGATATTAGACCCTCCCCCTTAGGATATGCCATGCTCGGGAGGTGTGTGGATATTTCTGGAACTAAATATATATTTTTGTTTTGAAAACCATTATTAAATATATGCTATAGTACCTGTCCATCTTTCTTAATCTTTTCTGTTTGTTCATTCTTAAATTTCTCATACTATAAACAATGCAAAACAAAGTTAGTAACTGCTGCATTTGCACAATAATAAAATATTATAAGATGAATGCTGGATCTGCCTGATTAAACTTAAGCTTAACTGAGCTGACTAACCTTTTCATTGTCAGGGAACAACAGAAGCAATGCATACACAGGCTGTGGTATCATGCACAACAATTCATCATCAAGACCAAATACATCTACAAACCCATACTTCTCATCCACACCTAGATTTTTGACAAACTGAGGAATAAAATATTCAAAATTATTTTTGTTTGTGAAAAGTAATTTTACCACTGGAAGCCTGGTAGTTTTAGCTCTACACTTTTCATAACATGTGTATCAATGCTAAGCCAGAGAGGGCGGGTCAGGCATATGTGGGACATTTGATCGCTCTTGGTCTCTCCACCCTGGGGAATTTGATCTACTGGTTTGCCCCAGGGAACTGCAAATTTTAACATATCTTTAATTTTATTTTTGGAATGGGCGACTTTGACAAAAATTTATAGAAAAAAATACATATTCTCAATCCCTCCTCTCAGGCATGCACTTGATACATGCATACAATTATTTCCAGTTAATCACTTCTTGTGCCTAAAATTGATTAAACCATTTAATTAACAAAGATGCAGTTAGCACACTATATTTCTATTGATATAAACAATTCTTGTTCAAAGTGTTTGATAATTATTGGATGCATACCTACCAACCTTCAAATAAATCTTAAAAGTTAATAAACCCATTTGTAGCTGTAAATATATCAGTAAACCCAGGAAGGGAAAATAATTTATGCCTTGGGGAAGAACAAGGTGTGTCTATCTGAAGGCGTGTGTGTACTAGAAAGACATGATGAAAATTCCAAAGCACTTTGCATTTTTGTGGTAAGGAATTGCAAATATAATCCAGCTGGGTTTGGAAAATGTTCATTTATTTTTGTACATTTTTGCCTTTCATGTCCCTAAAAAAGCAAATATATGATTTAAGTCGCCAGGCATTTACTATGACTGAGGGAAGATGAGGTTCGAGAGCTGGGAATCTTTCAGACATTAGCTGTCAAACACTAGTACTTACATTCTTTACATAAAGGAGATATACGAAAATGTACAAAAATACTCTATGTAAAGTAATAAATATAAAGAACTAGAACAAGAAGGACGTTGCTCTCTGTCTTACCTTGTTCATAACCTAGAAAGACGAACCCGATAATTCCAGCAAAGAGAAAAACCAAGAATTCAAGAATGAAAGAAAGAAAAATCACAAGTCAGAGACTTGACATGGAAAATAATGGGAAAAAGAAAAATCCGAACTTACTTCTGGGTTGGACTCAAGCGGAAGCCATCGAGGAGTGCTGGCCATGTTTTAGCGTGGACGAGGGAGGGAATCAGAGATAGTTGTGTTTAATAAAGGTAAAGAGTAGAATAGAGCATGTGTTTTTGAATATTTGAAATTAAAAAAAAAAATCAATCCTGGTGTCCGCGATACTGTCATTCAGCGGTTAGGTTTGTAAAAGTACTGATGCATGCTGGGTAATATGTTATTTCCAAGATGGCGGCGGTGTTTGGCAGAAATATTCGCAGTTTGCGAACTTTCCCTCTTTTATCACAAAAACAACAGAATTGTCTTAGCAGTTGCCTGAGCAAAGAGCTTGGTGAAGGTTCTAGAAGCGTCGTGGTGTTGTCAGTGCGGGCTTTTTCTTCGTCAGCGTCTGTAAAAAGCCCGTCAAATGAAGGATACGGCGAGGGTTCGAAAAACACAGACAAACCGTCCAAAGTGCCTTTTGATTTGAGTTTCGCGGAATATCAGAAATTAAAGAGGAAAATGAGATCAAGGCAGAGAATTGCCGGTCTTCCTATTGCGGCTGTGGCTTTAATGACATCATCGGCTGTTAGTGCTTATCTGAATCCCAACATGTTTGATGCAGCCCCTGATCAGATCCAACCTATCATGTGAGTACACAGTGTGTTGTCTCTGTACTGTTTGGAAGATTTTGGGAGATTTTGTCACGAAAGGTACATGAATAACCTTGCAAGGCAGGTTTTAAGGTATGATGGGGTAGGGTGGGGAATATTCAACACTTCTCCCTACAGTCATCAGATTGTTACTTCCACCTTGATGCAAAAAGTAAAAGGTTGGACCCTGCAGAGATGTTAAAGATTTTACATATAACCCACTCCTCTGAATTCCCAACCTAACACCACCCCTCCCCTCCCCTCCCCTCCCCTCCCCTCCCCAACAAAAAGCACTTGCCTTTTCTAAGAAATTTGTCTGTACAGGGGGGCATTACCAAGACAGTTTGGAGGGCAACCAGATGCCGAACAGCCTCTATCTATTATCAGTGGGGTTTTGTCAGTTTCATTTTTTACATAAGAGTGGGTACTAACATAAAAGATTGTGCAATCATCTGTAGGCAAGCTTCTTAAAGTAGAGCAATGGCACTTAACCCGTGGAACAGAAACTAATAGTTAAAGTCTAATAGACAAATCCAAAGGTCGTGGGTTCGAATCCCAGCGAGGTCGGAAATTAATTTTTCCAAATTTATTTCCAAGGGTTTTTCGCCCGGAA